>MU181916.1:1397860-1417121 GCA_016904865.1 Pissodes strobi
TTTTAATCATCTCCTGATGATGCTAACATGGTTAGCAAAACGCGCGTTGAGTGCAATAATTTTGTTTCGGCATTGTGGATAAAACTCCGTTTTAGGGCATTTTGCCTAAATTTCCAAACCCCAACATAGATTACATACATGTTTAATCATCATACATGCATTTAGACTCATGGACCGAGGTCACCACTCATGTAACTTTTATCCACGTCACCGCTTGAGGGGAGTTAGATTCTTCAAGGAAGAAAAGGACAATTAGCCATAGAACTAGAAATATAAAATACCCTATAGAAATACAAAATTCCTCAAATGCAATACGTTACGTAATATTTAGTGCCTCTTAGAATCTGCTTATTACAAATTCAAATTAAATCAATGTTAGGCCGCTTACTCTATCTTAGAGGAACTCTAAGGTTTTCAGACCGATTATTTAGACTTGCAAGAGGAGCCTACTTAAAAGGGGAATGAAAGGGTATTAGGAACATACGGAAACACTCAAGGATAGCCAGGGATCATATCTTCCGAGCTTTTGTTCCATGCTTACCCAAAACAATATTTTTCACTTCGATCAAGATCTGGAAGTCACTCTCTGGTTTGGTCACATCTTCTGACGGATCCGATCCTGGTTCTTTATACCTTCTCAGTTTTCTTGAGTTAGGTAGTGCACTGAGGATCATCTTCCTGTAGAGAGTATAGCCTAGTTCTCTGAGAATCGCCTTCTTGTACTACATGTAGACCATTTCCGCGTAGAAGCTTAAAAATGAAAATCTGGCAGTTCTTAGGATGGACTAGTGTCCTGGCTGCATATACAGTAACAGCACCCGAACTAGGTATACGCCATAGACGACTGTAATATAAATATTCATTAAATGTACTTCCTTTTCATGGCGTTGGGTTAGTTTTTGTTGGTTGCGCCTTCGCAGCGAATAAGCCCTTAAGGCGCAATCAACAAAAACTAACGAAAACTATCCCAACGCATGAAAAGCAAGTACATTTAATGTACATTTCTATTACAGGCCTCTATGGCGTATACCTAGCTCGGGTGCTGTTACTGTATATGCGTGCTGCTGGGTTCGAGGTAGCAATGCAGTACTTATAGACCGGCAGCTCGTGACAGAATAAAGGAACCATTTTTACAGTCAGCCTTGGATATGAGACATACTTACAGCAGTAAGCTATCGAAATATGCATTAAAAGTTACTCCCTCCGCGGTAATGCATGTTGAAACCTTAATTTTAGTTTACAAAAAAATTTGTTTTGATACAACTTTTTACATTAACACAAACTAAGTTTGCCAAATCCGTTTTAGTGCATTTTTCGATAGCTTACGGCTGTAAGTATGTCCCGTATCAATGGCAGGCTGCAAAAAAAGGGTTGTGCACTATGTGCTCATATCTGAAGTGAAGCTTCTTAAACTTAAACGCCCTGGCCTTATATATATCCTAACGGATTTGGTTAAAAAGTAGTTTTTTTTTAATATACCACTCAATTAACAAAAAGGGAAGGCCTAAATGAAAAAAAAATATATTGTTCATAAATGTTTCGCTTAAGTCTTGATAAGATAATAGAGCAAATCCCGTATTTTTTGCTTGTAAACTAACAAAGATATCACAATAAAACATCATAACAGGACATCTAGTCGTGTCGCCCGGCGCGCGATAAGAATTGGGACATATCGTCGTGTCGGACGCGTCGCGACCTTCAAATTTTTTCTCCCGGCGCGCGTTACGAAGTTGCACTTCAATATGGTTCCCTTTTTTCAGTGACGAGCTGCCGGTCTATTAGAGCTTGGATCGTCCGCAGAGCTCAGAGGACTCATAAATGTTCTTGTTCCGACAACTTCCTACACCAACGGATACAACGTGGTACACGACATATCATGTGTATGGCTGTAAATGTAACGGAATCTTATATATTTTTATGGCATGACACCCTAATTTTTTATTGTGTTTACGTAAATACTTCGGTGCCTTTCAATCTAAACTTATTTTCTTGGTTCAGTTATAGCTTCTGGTGTCCTGTTATATACTTAGTTTCTTCTTATATATTTCTGTTTTCTAGTAGCTGCTTATATACCTGCTGCTTCTCCCTACCCGTATTGTATATACCTTCTCTTTAAACTTTCATAGTTTATGCTTATATGTCTCTTTGCGACCATGATTTTCTCTGTTAGCTCATGTACTTGTCATTAATATTTGATTTTAAAATTATATGTAAAATTTAGTTCCATACTTTACATTTCGTGTTGCTGCCCAGGTATTTTACTATGATTTTCATTATTACCTCGGATACTTATCATTGACGTTTACGTTCAAGATTATTACTATACTCTAGTTCCATCTTTCTATACTTCACATTTCATATGGCTTCTACTTCTTTTTCGAGTACAATCCACCTTTATTTTGCCGCCTGCCTGAATGTGTCGTTTATTGATTTTCTCTATCTAAGGTACTTATCATTAAGTCTTGGGTTTATTATAGAATATAACTCTCTATTTTATTTTAAGGGGCCCTTAGGCTGTCAATATTAAGGTGCAATATATCGCACATTAGTTTTGCGAGGCGACCACAGACAATGCAGTATTTTACACAATATAATTGAAGTGCTTGCTAGCGTTTATTCTACTTGTGTAGGAAAAACATGCTAAGTGACGTCGAAGCTGTTGGTGTCGCCATTGCACTGGCCGAGTACTGAAAAAGAGAGAGGAAAGGGGGTGGATGATTTAAGAAGAGTTCAATACATTCGAGATTAATTATTTTCCTCTCATTATATTTTTCTTTGCAAGCCATATTAGCTATTAAGCTGCGCTACGTTTGGGACAAAAATTTAAATAATGCGCAAAATTGTTCACAGACGGCGCAAAATAAATCATATGTACAATATGATTTATTTTGTAAATATTATTTGATTTTTGATTCATTCAATATATTGAATCTAAAATTGCTAGTATTGTCCCTTCGAAACCTTCGTCCTATTTTTTTATCCGGAATGCCAATATTCACTTTCTTATATTTTGCCATTGCTATTTTTGCCTCTTGCATAATTAATTGGAAATGTGTTTATTCATTATTGTCTGGTCTTCTATGTAAATAAAGCTCACGCTGCTGTTATCATAAAACCCAAAGATGCTCCACAGGAACATGCAAAGACCAAAGCATGATGGATAAAATCATCCGAGCTGTTCAATATTTAATTATGTCAAAAGTTAAGAATATCAAAATTAGCGGTGTTCCCATTGGATGCAGAAATTCCACCGATAATGGACCAATCAGAATCCTGGTCGACAAGAGCTCTCGGACGTACATGAGGTTCTTACAGTTTGTACAGATGTCTTAATTGCAATAAGTTTTCAATTACTCGTTCAGTAATTGTACAAATTTTAAATCGAAGATGCTGGCAGGATCACAGAGTTCAAGAATGCATGCAGCAAATGCATGAAATTTAAAGAAGAATCTAACGTACTGAGTAATCATGGGGCGTGGAACGTAGCATGTTGTACAGCATACAAACAGGCATTTAATAAAGTAAAAGTTCAGTAGCAAACACCAAGTACCATCTAGTTCGCTCACAATTCACATACTTCTTCTTTTCGTCACGAAAAAGGGTTTGGTTTACCTGTTAGAATAAGTTTTCTACAGCTAAAAATAATCATATTTAATATTCATTTTTGTTTTAAAATAACTAAATAACTATCACATAAGATATTTAAAAGAAAAAAATTACTTCAAACGAACCGGATTGACACTGACATCTATTATTTGTGTATAAAATGAAAAACAGCTGCAGTTTCCTACTTGTTGTAAGATTATTGATACTTTTAGGTTGCTTAATCTTAAAAATTCGATACTGTTGCTGCCGGGTCGGATCAAATAGGAACTTGACACTAGGTATATGGTAAAATTTTATTATTTCTAGCACATAAGCAAACTCGGAACAAAAATCATGTTTCCTAATTAGTAACACTACCATAACAAGATTTACATCGATGCTGCTCACGAAAACCAGGATTTCTCTTCGCATAGCTTCTCACTTTAAAGATTAAATCTGCATAGAGGACTCTCCTAGCGGCTAAGAATTAAACTTTCCGGGTAAAATCACTTACAGTACAGAGCTCCCCTTAGTTCACACCACTGTAGGAGTAAATATAATAATAGATCCATAAATAAACTAATATTTACACACGTAAATTGTGCTCGATTGAACAATGTTAGTGAAGTAAACTGTCAACATAATTTACATACAATAACTTCGTTAAGATAGGGTACATATGCTATAAACTTTGATTACTACATAAACAAAAGCACACGTTTGTATATATTTAACAAATAATGTGATTTATTTCAAATTAGATAAATGATATGATAAAATGCTGTATAAATTCATACCATCACGAAAATCATATTATATGTATTTTTATTAATGATTTGTCCATCACCCAACCCATGCATATTAGCAAAAAGCTTCCTTAACCAGTAGAAAAATGTTTAAAGATACAAGCAATAAAGTACATTCTTACAGTACTCTGAAAACACTTGAAAAGGTCAACAATGACTATCAATGTGCTTGTAAAATATTTAGGACTTTTGGAATCCCAAACCGTATTCTAGGAAGATTCCCATATGCATGGAAACATGTCAATGGAATTTGCGTGTACGAAATATCTTTTCCATGGATGATCTACAGTTGCATTTTCACGATTGGCTTAGTCATATCCTCAAAATACATCATAGATTCTTTGAAATTCAAGCTCACCAATTTGCCAGTATTCCTGAATTCTATAACTAATTTACTCGGTATCGTAGATGTTTTCTTAACTATTTTGAGCTTGTTCAAGATAAATGTATGGACTACGATTATTAGAGGCTTTAATAAAGTCAATACAGATTACCTATTTTGCCAACAGTCGAGGAATATTGCCGACAGATTTCAAAAAAATATGTTTATAATGGTTTGCAGTATGTTTCTGGTACAAAATGCTGCCTATATTGTCTTAAAGTATAGTTTTCACCTAGAGTTGCCATTGCAAATATTAGTTTTCAGAAATCTACAAATTTTGCCAGTTCTAACTTATACGTTCTGGTTTTCGTGTAAGTATGTACACATTTGAATAATATTGATATTTAGTTTAGACACTCATAATATACCGTTAGCAATTTAGATTATATGCATGCATTCAAGATTAAATAGTTATATTTAATTATTAAAATATAACAACCACAACCATAACGTAGCCAATATTTTTCTAGATTCAAATTTTGCTTGGAATAAACCAATGATAGTTACTCGCTTTTTTATCGACCAATCGGCTAACTATTATAAGGCTAAACCTAGGGAAACTGTTAACAATGCTGTCAATCCTATCCCATGCCTAGTACGATGTATTAGAATTACCCATGTCTTTACGGTCCAATGAATTGCTTTCAGCGCGTCTCGTAGCGCAGTGGTTAAATGCTGTGCTTGTAATACGGCGGCCCGGGTTCGATTCCAGTGGCAAGACACTTTTAAGGTTATGTGTAAAAAGTTTTTTTTCTTCATTTTGGGCATGCCTTGGGTTATTTGTTGTTGGTTGCGCCCACGTAGCGAGCGAAGCGAGCGGAGGACCATAGCGAAGCGAGAAATTGACAAAGCAATTTGACAACATTGTTCAAATTTGCGCTAGATTTAGCCGCTCCTATTATGAGTTACCTGCCATAAACGGCAACCAACTTTTAATACCGTTTTTCAACTTTTCAAACACTGGAACTGATTGTTTTAAAATCATCTTGCTTTGCTACTTTAATCAAAGACTCAAAATAATTTTATGCTATTATTAAATTAGTTTAAAAAATATAATATATTGACCAGCCTGGATGTTTAAAAGAGGATAAACAAACTTTTGTACGGTATTGTCACAAAGTCCTTTTGCCCAGATGGGATTTTGATGTTTTCTTCGCAAAGAGACGATTGCATATTCTAAAGATTAGCTAGTGATAGTGACAAGAAAACGCTTGTAATAAAAAGTAGTGTAAAGAGTAAGTATTTATAAAACCCTAGAAGGAGCTCAACCACAGCCGAATACAGGTTCATTTATATTTGGCCCCCACCTAGAGGCTTAGTTACAAGCAGTAGGTAAAAGGTGTAAATACAAAAGCTGTAGGGTTCTTGCCTATTATCTTTTGAGACTATCCGATTCAACAATCGCCCATCACCCAGAGCAGGGAAAACACAACTTATATATTTTTAATGGAGCACCCTGTACCTATATTTTCAGCTAGCCTAATAAATCTTTTCATCCTGAATTCAAAAATATATACTTTGTTACTATTTAGTTTTACCGTTTATGAAATATGTCAGCTTAAACTGTAGTAATTTGATTAGAATTACCTACTGATGTAAGTAAATTAACTTTTAATTTGTCACTGTCTGTCATACTTCAATGCCCACAACACAAACTGGCTCAAACATCACACAAAAGACCGACAACGAAGGTAGAGAAGCTGAAGCATTTGCCATCAGCTGCGGGCTTACTCAACTTGTAGACAAACCAACTCGAATCTCAGAGTTCGCCGCTCTCCTGGATCTTTTTCTAACCACCAATCCTGACCAATACAAAATTACAGTTGGTCCGCCATTAGGTACTTCCGACCACAAACTTATTACAACGGTATGTGAATTGCCACTCATACAGAAGGACCCACCATTGCCTCGCAAAATCTGGCATTACAATTCTGCAAACTGGGACGATCTAAGAGAGTTCTACCCAGATTTTCCTTGGCTCGACGTCTGCTTTGGCACTGACGACCCGTCAGTCTGCTGCGAAGAGATCACGCAAGTAATCTCCTCAGGAACGGAAGCATACATCACAAATTCCATCAAGTTACCATCAAAAGAAAAGCCCTGGTTCGACAGAAGATGCGAAAGAGCTGTAGGTAGGAAACAGCAAGCCTACAAGTACTGGCAGCAAAATCAGTCCGCTGAAAATCGCAATTATTTTGTCGAAGCGAGAAACAAATGCAAACGTGTGATCGACGAAACTAAGAACAAACACAATCAAAGGATCAGGAATAAACTTTTGCAATGCCCCAGAGGTTCCAGGAATTTCTGGTCGGTAGCAAAGGCAGTAAGTAACAACTTTACAAAAACGTCTCTCCCACCTTTGACAGACGAACTTGGCATCACGGCGACTACAGCCAAGGAAAAAGCAAACATGCTCGCTAAAATGTTTTCATCGCACTCTACCTTAGACGTCCCCCAAGGCAAGACTCTCCCCACCATATCGAACATCAAGACTACCATGGCAGAAGTCAAGTTTCATCACCATGATATTCGCAAAATCCTTAAAGAACTAAATACGCAAAAGGCATCAGGACCGGACGGAATACCTGCCATCGTGCTAAAGAACTGCGCCAACGAACTAACACCCGTTTTTTCCAGGCTTTTTTCTCTTTCTTACGGAAAAGGAATTTACCCATCCTCTTGGAAAGTCGCTCGAGTGCAACCTGTTCCAAAAAAATGCAAGAAAACTACGCCCTCAAACTATCGCCCAATTGCCTTGCTTCCAATAATCTCCAAAGTCATGAAACGTGTAGTCAACCAGCAACTACTCAAGTACCTCGAGAACAACAGAATAATCAGCGATAATCAATACGGCTTTCGCAAAGAGAGATCGACAGGAGATATATTGGCCTATGTCACTCATATATGGAGTAGGGCAATTGAAAACTACGGAGAGTCTCGAGCGATTGCGTCGGATATTTCAAAGGCATTCGACAGAGTTTGGCATGACGGACTGCTCAACAAACTGCCGTCCTTCGGACTGCCAGCCTCTCTCTGCAGCTGGCTAGCCAGTTTCCTTAAAAACCGATCCCTACACGTTGCAGTCGATGGACACATCTCGGACACATTCATCATCAACGCGGGCGTGCCTCAGGGCGCAATACTTTCACCAACTCTGTTCCTCATCTATATTAACGACCTGCTGATCGAAACGAATAATCCTGTTTACAGTTTTGCAGATGACAGTCCCTTGTCTCCCACTTTAGATCAGAAAAACCCTTACTAGCGACTGAGACTTACCACCGCAGAGAGGAGCAGATTACAGCTATTAATCAAGACCTGGAGAAAGTTCAAACTTGGGGCGATCGAAATTTGGTCCAGTTCAATGCAGCAAAGATCCAAGCAGCAACGTTTACCAAGAGGGCCAATACAGCGGGCCCTGACATCATTATGGCAGAATCGACCATTCCTTCATCCTCGTCAATCGGATTGCTGGGTGTCTCGGTCAACAGCAATATGTCATGGCATGACCATGTTGCTAACATCGCTAAATCAGCCTCCCACGGTCCCAAGCTTGGTGCGCTATTTCGCAACAAAAAACTCTATACACAGCAGCAGTTGCTCTTGCTATACAAGGCGCAAATAAGACCGTGCTTAGAATATTGCTCACATATCTGGGGTGCCGCACCAAAGCACACCCTAAAACTGCTGGATTCCATTCAGAAGAGAGCTGTGCGTCTCGTCGGCGACCCGGAGTTGACCCGGAATCTGGATAGTCTGTAACACCGCAGACATGTGGCCGAGATGTCTCTGTTTTACAGATACTTTCACGGCAGATGTTTCCAGGATTTGACCCGCATCATCCCGCCCCTGGCAACTCCTGTCAGACAGTCACGACAGACGGCAGGATCGCATCAGTTCGTCGTACAACTAGAAACATCTAGAACATCGCTTTACAAGAACTCCTTTGTCTGGCGCACTGCATCACTGTGGAACTCACTTCCAGGACATGTGTTTCCCACTAATTACAACCTACAACTATTCAAGAACCGTGTCAATCAACATCTTCGCACACACACCGCTCGTCGAGCGCCATAGGATCTCCCTTTAGTGGTGTGCCACTGCCATAAAAAAAAAGATTTTCCTATAATAAGAAGGAGCTTATAGTAAAAACGAAGAAGAATATCTAGGCCTTCTGCTTTACTTTGAAGGTAATTTGTATGATTACAGGAAACAAATTTAATAAATCAGTAATTTTCCTTTTTAGAAAATCCATTCATGATGCTGCCCCATATTTTTTCCAATAGATAAATCTATTGAAAAAATTCAAGGCACACTAGAAAAATATAATTATCATCTGTACAAATTTTTACCCGTCCAACAACCCGCGGACAATCACAAGAATATAAGATATGAATATTGCTTAGCAATTATTAGGGATATCGAAAATGATCATTCTTTCTTAAACAAAATATTATTTACCCACGAGGCAGCCGAGGCACCTTTACGACAGCGAGTATTTTAATAGAAAAAATAAACATTACTAGGATCCTGAGTCGGTTCATGTTTGGCGCGACATGCTCTGTACTAAAAGTCTAGGACCAATACTTTTTGAGTGAACTTTGACAGGGGAGAGATATCTGAACTTCCTACAAATTGAGATTGAACGTTTATTAGAAAACCTTCCTCTGCAGCAATATAACATTATAATCTGGCATCAAGATGGTGCATCACCGCATAATGAAGGAATACTAACCGCATATCGCAACAATAAGTATGAATTCTAGATGGGCAGACAGGGCACACCTAGATGGCCACCCAACAGTACCGATCTTAGCCCATTGGATATATTATAATGGGATTACCTAAAAAACAAAGTCTATTATGAGCGACCAGAAAACTTGGAAATCTTAAAAGAAAAAAATCAACGTGGAATATTGTCACTAAATATAAACAATCAAAGTTTCATTTTTGAAGATATATATAGTAAATTATATAGAAATATTTTGAACTGTAGGAATAATAGTGATAGTTATGTTCAAAATTTATAGTTTTAATTTTATTTGTTATTTATTAGCTAGGTTTATATTATACCTTTTTCCCTCTGTGTTGTATACTATAATCCGCTTCTTTCTGCCTAAATTTTTTCTTTCACGATATTGTTTAATTATATTTTTTATTGTATTTTTGCAAGGTATTCTTATTCCGGGAAATATTTGTCTATACCCAGCTTGAACTCGTCTCATGTTGTTTTTGTTTGAATAAAACAAACGAACTATTTCGTGTTTTTCTTCCTCTGAAGATCCTATACTATTTTCGAATGAATGAAGTATATGAATATCTATCAGTATGACAGACAGTGACAAATTAAAAGGTAACTTACCTCGGCAGATATATGTGCTGTGAACTTACCTCAATAGGTAATTCTAATCAAATTACAGTTTAAGGTGAAATTTTTCACAGACAGTATAACTAAATAATAATAAAGTATATATTTTTTAATTGAGGAGAAAAAGATCTATTAGGCTAGCTGAAAATATATAGGGTAGTCCATTTAAAAAATATATTCCCCGCTGTCGGTGATGGGCGATTGTTTCATCGGATAGTCTCAATAGCTTGAGCTGCCACCTTTTACCTACTACTTGTAATTAAGCCTCTAGGTGTGAGTCAAAATATAAATGAACACCCTGTACATAGATGTGAAAAAAAGGCATACCGGTCTCCGAGACGAAATGGAGGTCTAGCCTACTACTCATAGTGGGTACCTACTAAAGGGCCTTTAGTACCCCAAATGCGAGTCTGAACAAATCCTGAATTTACAGACCTCAAGAAGTAGACATGACTTCCTGTATGACCCAGGTCGATATATAATAGTCTGTCTGGGTCTGTGACTCAATGCTTAGGATTTATTCGCGTTTCTTTCAGTGTTTTTCATATTTTAAATTAACATAAATGCGGTAAAAAATATACAAGTTTTTAAATAACATTCAAAACCTTACTTATCAAATTTTAAAATTCATTACAGTGCTGCCATGTTTCGCGTATCGTAAAATGTCTTGCCCTTCTATGATATATAACAATATGAATCTGCAAGTCATCTTTTCGGATTTTTTTACGATTAAATTCAGATAAATCCACGAGTGCTGTAGTATGCTATTTCCTCAAACGTCAGTAAATCCGTCATTACTCGACTGTGTAGGCGGCCGTGAATTTTCGTTTTTCCTCCGCCGGAGCTTTACTTTTCACTTTTCCGCCGGCGGAGGTAAAAGTGTTGTCATAGCAACATAGATACAATACAAACAGACAACAAAATAAGCGTCAACAACTCAAGATTTATTAAACTACAATTTGTATTTATCACTCAATTTGTGACTGCATTTCTAAAAATCTCTAATTTAGGAACAAATTGGTTATTATTTAATCGAACTTACTCAATAACTGCTTATCAATACGGAATTAAAACGCAATCGAAGACGCAATCTTAAAAAAATAATTATTGTTGACAGTGTCCACTGACAGCTTTATGTTACATTATATTCACGGACACCGGTCTAAGCAAGGCCACCTACGACCGTGGTCTAAGCCGCCTTGCGAACCCATTTATCTTTAATAATAATTAGATATTATTACTATTAAAAAGAGATGTTTTTGCATTAATTTGTCGACATTTGAAGAAAAAACAGCATATTTTATTTGGAGGAAAAGTTACTTTTCATGGCTTGCTCTCTATTACCAGCCTCACTCCGTTCGGCTGTTAAACACGAGCGCGCCATGAAACGTATCACTTTTCCTCCATATAAAATAATATACTATTATCTACTATGTACCGATTAATTAAAAAAAATAACTTAATTTCAATTTTAAACAAAAAAAAAATCAAACCTTGACATTAAAAAGTCTGATTTTGACTATTTCCTGATGATGTTGACATGGTTAGTGAAATATGCGTCGAGCGCAAACATTCTGTTTCAGATTGTGCCGAAGGCTCCAATCCCCAATTTAGTTGATATTTTATGTAAATTGGATTATTAAAATATGAGTTACCTAATAAAACTGATAACATCACTAGTGATATAAGAAATCTTTTAAACTAGTAAATTATTATTTTTTTGATATTGTTATATTTAGTGTAAATAATATGTATTATTGTTTATATAAAATGAATATAACCATTAAAAACGAAACGGCATGGCAACTAGTTGATCCATATTGTTATTGTAATATTCGTTGAGAGCTGGTTTTAATTCTCTATTTAGGTTTAACATAATATTAAAAAAAAATCAGGAAATTAACGATACGCGAACCTTGGCAGCACTGCAATATTTTTTTAATATAAAATTTTGCATGATAGTCAGTAGAAAAACTAAGATTTGCATTTTATCCGACAACAAATTTCAAAAAAAATCAGATTTATCGTATTTATATTAAAATTTGAAGATGGGCGAAAACGAAAAAAAAAACGCCAATAAATCCGAAACTTGCATCTCAAATTATCATATATCATTAAACTCGTAAAGACGAGTTTAATGATATATGATAATCTTATTACAAAGAGACTATAGGTTTTTGAAAAAGAAAGTTAATACAAAGTTTATAGGGTTAATTTAATTTATTCTATTTTCATATTGTTTTGTCGGCTGGCATACATTTTCTGATTATAAATGGGACAACCCATTTATGACTAGATTTAGAGAGTCTCAGTAAAGACTGAGAAGAAGTTACCAGACTAAAAAATCAAGGACCCACCGAGAGGGTATTGGCCACAGGACAGAATATCAAAATCAAATAACGAAGAAATGGCTACATCACTAATGGTAGCGCTTCGTGGATCTGCCCTGAAACTACTATAGACTATTCCATTCCCATCAGCCAATATTACACTGTAAATTTTTGGGTAGAGCTCTAGAAATCAAGGCGACCTGTAACATCTCGAAGCCAGCAATCAGGGCCGTATCCATCCAGGAAGAAAAGCTGGTGAACAGTTGTAAATTAACTGAGATGGGCGGAATTATAAAGAAATTAACCGAAGTTCTTCAGTCCACGGGGAGATTTCGGGAGCCGCTAGAATTTAGGCCATGTAACCGAAATGTTAGAAATCAGTGCTATAGATGTGGCAGAACTGGACATTTCAAAAGATACTGTCGATTACAAAGATTGCGGAAGGCAGTAGAAGATAGCCACGGGGAGATTCCGGGAGCCACTAGAAGTTAGGTCATGTAACTGAAATGTTTCAAATCAGTGCTATAGATGTGTCGGGACTGGGTATTTCAAGAGAGACTGTCGAGTACAAAACTACGGTCTACATCTACATCTAGAGACGCTAGGAGTTGAGAGTCAAGTCAGGAAGAGTTTCAACAATATAACTTTAAGGTTAAGCACAGAGCAAGAAAATTGCATAATAATACAGATGCTTTATCCAGAGGACCATGCGGGGATAAGTATAAGCATTGCCAAAGAATAGATCAACGAGAAGGAAACGCTCCCATTAGGCAAATCAAGTTTCAAATTCAAATTCAAAATCTTTATTGTCATTATGGTTACAGGAACATTGGGTCGTCAAGGTCGTTTAAGGTTGATCAACAATAGACCACAGAGCAACTAACAAAAGATCAGCTTGAGGATAGTGAGATAGCACTATGCTAAAATCTAAAGAAGAACGTCAACCAAGACCAAGCTGGAGAGATATTTCAACTAAGGGATTTTCTTTTAAAGCTCTGTGGGCTTAGTCAGACTCCATGGTAGTTGAAAATGAGTTTCTTAAACGAGCCTGGGAAAGCGACGATGGAAAAATAGTGCAGATGCAGTTAGTGATACCAAGGAAGAGCGTATCGAAAGTCCTGGAAGAAGTCCATAATGGAAAGTCTGGTGCTCATCTCGGAGTGAACAAAACTATTGGCAAGATCCGCCACAGATTTTACTGGGTCAACTACTGTCAGGATGTGAAATCATGCTGTCGGCGGTGTTCAGCTTGTGCCGCAAGTCAAGGACTCAAAACAAAGCTCTAGGGGAAAGATGAGACAGTATTATGTGGGATTACCGTTTGAACGTATCGCCAGTGACTGAATCAAGACTCGATATGATCTCGAAGCTAACTATAGGATTTGAGATTAACGATAAATTCTGGTTATATAATCCACAAAGGAAAAAAGGGAGATCCCCCAGGCTAATGCCAGCATGGGAAGAGCCCTAAACAGTCAGCAAAATAATTAATGACGTGATGTATAGAATTTAACGTAGCTCCAGAAGCAAACTGAAAGTTGTCCACCTCGACAGGCTCAAAGTATATCACGGAAATGAAGTAGCTGATCGGGACGATCAGGTTTAAGAGGGAGGCAATGTCACGGCTAGCCTAGCGTACGTCTGTATGTTTTTGTGCTACCCTCTACAGCTAAGTTTGGGGCGTCTACGTTATTTCCGCATGAACAGAACCCTCGGGAAAAACGTAACAATATATAAAATAATTCATATGTCTTATAATTATTACCGGGATGGTTTTGAAATTAGTGGTCTTCCTTTAGACGTGTACCTTCATTAAGATCAGACAATAAAGTATTTCAAACTCCTGTAGGGATTTAGGTGTATAAAATAAAGACAAGCATATTATGTTGAATACGCACTATCTATTGTTGTTATTCAAAAACTTCTAACAGAACAAACAGAGAACTAAAACTTTTTATGGCCACATCACGTTTAATAATTGCATGATTAATGTGTATAATTAATGTTTTTTTAGAAATCATCATTTTTTTAGTTAGTCTCAACAACTATATTATTTTGATTTTATTTTTTGTAGTGTTTAATGATTGTGTTGTGGTTACGTTTCACCTGTTAATCTAATAATATTATTCTATCATTTAAAATTTTAATTTTGATGCATAAATAAAAATCATGTTATACTTTTATTGAAAATATGTTAGGTCTCTATACTAACTGATAGTATATTCAGTTCTAGTCATCAGAAAATCGTAGTCGCACTTTAGTATGTATAAAATATCCATTATCCTCTTTATCTCTTTTAAGTTTTCTTTAATATATGGTGTATATCCTCTTTATGGATGTCTACAGCAGCAGCTGTTGCAACAGCTGCAAATGGTTTCAGGAAGAGTGGCTTGCTTCCTTGTAACCGTCATATTTTTGAGCCACAAGAGCTTGTAACCGACATGGATAATGAATCTATGTATCGAGAAAATTCGAAAACATTCACAAGGAAAAGGGTGAAAAACAAGTCGTACCAAAAACTCCTGATGACCCAGAACCTGGATGCAGCACCACCAGTAGTGAACCTGGCAGTTCCCGGATAAGGCCCCTTGATATCAGCCCACTGCCTCCTATCAAATAACAATGTCAAATGCGTACAAGAGGCAGAAAGCAAACGACTACTGCTTTTTTTCTTTATGGTAGTGGTTGCCAGATTTTTTTTTGTTACATTAAGGGACAAAGGAGTACTTGTAAAGCGATGTTCTAGATGTTTCCAGTTGTACGACGAACTGGTGCGCTCTTGCCGTCTGTCGTGACTGTCTGACAGGCGTTGCCAGGAGCGGGATGAAGCAAGCCAAACCCTGGAAGCATCTGCCGTGAAAATATCTGTAAACAGAAACAAACAGGGACATTCCAAACTATCCAGATTCCGGGTCAACTCCGGCTCCGGGTCGCTGACAAGACGCACAGCTCTTTTCTGAATGGAATCCAGCAGCTTTAGAGTGTGCTTTGGTGCGGCACCCCAGATGTGTGAGCAATATTCTAAGCACCGTCTTATTTGCGCTTTGTAGAGCAAGAGCAACTGCTGATATGTATACAGTTTTTTGTTGCGAAATAGCGCACCAGGCTTCTGGGAGGCTGATTTTGCGATATTAGCAACGTGGTCATGCCAGGATATTTTGCTGTTGACCGAGACACCCAGCAGTCCGATTCACGAGGATGAAGGAATGGTCGATCCTGCCATAATGATGTTAGGGCCCGCCGTATTTGCCCTCTTGGTAAACGTGGCTGCTTGGTATTTTGCTGCATTGAACTGGACCAAATTTCTGTCACCTCAAGTTTGAACTTTCTCCAGGTCTTGATTAATTATCGCTGTAATATGCTCCTGTCTGCGGTGATAAATCTAAGTCGCTGGTAAAGGTTTTTCTGATCTAAATTCGGAGACAAGGGTACTGTCATCTGGAAAACTGTAAACAGGATTATTCGTTTCGGTCAGCAGGTCATTAATATAGATAAGGAACAGAGTTGGTGAAAGTGTTGCGCCCTGAGGCATGCCCGCGTTGATGGTGAATGTGTCGGAGATGTGTCCATCAACTGCAACGTGCAGAGATCGGTTCATAAAGAAACTGGCAAGCCAGCTGCAGAGGGAGGCTGCCAGTCTGAAGGACGGCAGTTTATTGAGCAGTCCGTCATGCCAAACTCTGTCGAATGCCTTCGAAATATCCAACGCAATCGCTCGAGACTCTCTGTAGTTCTCAATTGCCCTACTCCATATATAAGTGGCATAGGCCAATATATCTCCTGTCAATCTCTCTGCGAAAGCCGTATTGATTATCGCTGATTATTCTGTTGTTCTCGAGGTGCTTGAGTAGTTGCTGATTGACTACACGTTCCATGACTTTGGAGATTATTGGAAGCAAGGCAATTGGGCGTGGTTTTCTTGCCTTTTTTGGAACAGGTTGCGCTCGAGCGGCTTTCCAAGAAGATGTTTAAATCATTTTTCCGTAAGACAGAGAAAAAAGCCTGAAAAAAACGGGTGTTAGTTCGTTGGCGCAGTTCTTTAACACGATGGCAGGTATTCCGTCCGGTCCTGATGCCTTTTGCGTATCTAGTTCTTTAAGGATTTTACGAATATCACGGTGATGAAACTTGACTTCTGCCATGATAGTGTTGATGTTCGATATGGAGCAGAGAGAGCTTTGTTTTGCTTTTTCCTTGGCTGTAGTGTTCGTCTGTCAAAGGTAGGAGAGACGTTTTTGTAAAGTTATTACTTACTGCCTTTGCTACCGACCAGAAATTGCTTGAGCCACTGGGGCATTGCAAAAGTTTATTCCTGATCCTCTGATTATGTTTGTACTTAGTTTCGATCACACGTTTGCATTCGTTTCTCGCTTCGACAAAATAATTGCGATTTTCAGCGGTCTGATTTTGCTGCCAGTACTTGTAGGCTTGCTGTTTCCTACCTACAGCTGTTTCGCATCTTCTGTCGAACCAGGGCTTTCCTTTTGACGGTTACTTGATGGAATTTGGGATGTATGCTTCCATTCCTGAGGAGATTACTTGCGTAATCTCTTCGCAGCAGACTGACGGGTCGTTAGTGCCAAAGCAGACGTCGAGCCAAGGAAAATCTAGGTAGAATTCCTGTAGATCGTCCCAGTTTGCAGAATTATAAGGCCAGATTTTGCGATGCAATGGTGGATCCTTCTGTAGAAGTGGCAATTCACAAACCGATGTAATAAGTTTGTGGTCGGAAGTACATAATGGCGGACCAACTGGAATTGTGTACTGGTCAGGATTGGTGGTTAGAAAAAGATCCAGGAGGGCGGCGAATTCGCTCTTCTCTGAGATTCGAGTTGGTTCGTCTACAAGTTGAGTAAGCCCGCATCTGATGGCAAATGGTTCAGCTTCTCTACCTTCGTTATCGGTCTTGTTGTGATGTTTGAGCCAGTTGCTGTTGTGGGCATTGAAGTCTCCCAGAACGATTATTTCTGAATTGGGGTGATCGACCTGTATTGAGCCAAAAGTGGTGGCTAGTGTTTTAAAAAAGCTTTAGTAGGCTCTATCGCTCGGAGGCCGATAGAGACAACATATAAACTTGGTTACACCCTTGGCGGTAAACTTGAGCCACATGACGTCAAGGTTGTTCGGTTCGAGTGTTTCCTCGCGGTGACATGAAAGGTCGCTTCGGACAAAAAGGCATATTTCGAACCTAAGTCTAAATCGGGTGTGCAAGTCGTAACCAAGATAAGGGTAGTTTACTGTTGTTGTAGAACATATTTGTGTTTCTGTAAGGGCTAATATGTGTGGTCTATTTGCTTGTAGATGTTGGTGCATCGAATTTATGTTTGTATTTAGGCCTCTTATGTTGCAGAAATCTATTCTAAATTGGTTCGGTATCTTTGCTGTCTGTGAAATGCGGAATGAAGAGCTCCCAGGGCCACGCAGTGCCCGGAGATCCGAATGGCCGGGGAATTTACTTCCGGAATATTTTGATCCTGGTAGCAACATCATGTCCATGTATTCCCGGAACCCCCAGCGCGGAAGTTCTCCTTAAGGACAATTTCTCGAAATAATTGAAAAGAATCAATAATTCTAAGAGCACTATAACAGTTCAATCATCTAGCCTTAAAAAGTGTCAAAAAAGTGCTTCATGAACAAAGAACAAGATGGAAAAGGGAAAAATAAAGCACAAGGAATGGACCCAAACAAAAAAAAACAAAGGCAATGCCAAAAAAGAGACCCATCGAATCTTCATCGGTGTCCAATGATGATGAAATACCCCAAGACCTTACGATTTCTACCGACAAAGAGGATAGTGAAAACGACTGTGAATGTCCCTTTTGTAATGAAACATATCTGAATGGAAAATCTGGGGAAAAATGAGTACTGTGCCTCAAATGTACAATTTGGTTTCATGAGCGATATTCCGGGACAGACGACTACAAAACTTTTGTTTGTAACTTTTGCCTTGAAGGCTGATAACTTTTGAATAAGTCAAGTTGCTTATAAATAAATATTTGAAAGTTTATTTTGAAATTGTTTTAATTTGTTTTAGAGAATGTTACAAATAGTGGTCCTAATACTGCGCCCTAGGCGATAATAGGATCACTTTTTAATCTGAAGAAAACCCAATCTATTTTTAGATTCCTTAAAAGTGCTAACTGTATTAACTAATAAGTAAAGTTGTTAACTACTTGATCGAGCTACTTCACAAGTAAAGTGATAAAGAAGCTGAACCGATTTTTGCTTTTAAAAAAATACAAAAATATATTATTTGAAAATGGATGCGATATTAGGTACATTTCCCCTATTATAAATGAAGAGTGAAGGCTGTGTGCATGTACGAAATGTACTAAATGAAACACTTTTTGTGTCCCATGCATAATAGTTATTTTCCTAACAAGTGCGCAAAGTGATACTTTTCCGCACGCGACTGATGTTGACCAAACGACGCGAAGCTGAGTTCGGTCAATCAGTCGAGTGCGGAAAAGTCACTTTGCGCAAGTGTTAGGAACAATATTTTTTCTATGAGCGCAGTCCAAACAAGCACAGAATAATAATGACCCATATTTAAATAAAAGAAAAAGTATCTGTCAATTATACCTACTGTTGCTTTACATGAATATTATTGTTGCCCTGACATGACTTAAAAAGATATGGTTTTTTGTATAAGTTGTAATATCGCGAATTACGGAAGCTTTGAGAGAAAAGAGCCTATTTTTTGGGATACTTCGTTTTACACCTAGATTTGTTTAAAATATGTCAATCTGACAATTATAAGTATTGTTGCTTGACATAATTTTTTACTACA
>MU181916.1:1432121-1446024 GCA_016904865.1 Pissodes strobi
ATCTATTTGAATTACAACACAAATCACATTTTTGCGTCTTTATTCACCATTTTCAATGCCCCTTGCGTTTTATTCTTATATTTCGTGTGGGTATTGTCTTCTAATTGGAAGTATCGCGATTTTAACACTTAAATAGTCCGCATTAGTTTCGTTTTCTTTACACTACCTCAAAGGATGGACCTTCGAGTCAAGACTACTCAAATGTTTATCTAAATATAGAATTACTTGTATATATACATATTCCGGTCGGCAGTCTTAGATGCTTGGTTAACATTGCGGAACAGAAAGTTATGAAACTGAGATATGAGTTGGACAATCCGTTGTTGTCAGTTAAAAGCTAGATATTTTATTATAATTAAATCTATATAAAGTTGGTAACTAAGCTGACAATATCTGAAATAAATTTTGATCTGAAATACCTATTACAATATAATAAAAATTATAATGAGAAGTACAAAACTAAATAAAAAGATGTTATTGTTTGGGTGAAAGATAAATTTAACGCAACGCAGAAAACTACCACGCAGGTGGAATTTAGCTAGCCAATTTAAATGCCAGTAGGTAGTAAAATAAAGATCAAAGATTACTAATTTTTAATTGTTTAATTTTTATATTTTTCATTTCATGGGCACGATATTCTATATGAGCAAAACTGCAAAACAATGTTATGTCGCGGCAGTTAGAATTGAATTTTTGAGGAAAGTAACAAATTTGCAATAAAAATAGTCAAAATGTCTAATTTCTATATTTACTGGATTCTTCCAAAGTGGCTATTTTATTCGTCGCGTCGCGTTGGGTCCATACCGACATATAGTAGTTATTGGTTGGGTACTATCCCATAATCGTAAATAAAATTGAGCAATTTCGAAATTGGTTGGTGAAACAAATACAAATTTTCGCGCTTTGGTTAAAATCTTCTTTAAATAGTTGGTAGTTCTGGCTAGGTAAACCTCCAAACATTTGTAGCAAGAAGTGCCAAGTGAAGGAATTACTTTTTTTTATCAAGGAGCAACTATAAATACCACTTTTTATATAAAATTTCTCTATCATTATAGAAAAATTTAAAATTAATAAATGTATTCAACTCTGCCTTGTTTGATAAAATGAATGGATTGTATTATTATTACAATTAGACAAATTAATAATTTACCTATAGCAGAGTGTTTAATGTAACCGACAAAAACTGCTCTTGAAGTAGTGAAATTTAATTCAGTATAATTTTTTTTTTAATAAATTTATTATTGTGCTGGTATGGGTTAGGATATTTTCTTATCATGTGAAAGAAAATATTACTTTCTTCCAAGAATGTCGCATTGCTAATGTAAATATACAATTTTTGTATCGAGCCCAAAAGTAAACTAACTTCAACACAGGGCAAAATATAAAATAATGGATTTCAGCAGCAGTTTATTTTATATGAAGTATATGCCCACTGCTTGTGTTGCAGAAAAAATTTGATTAGGTATCGATTTTACGCAAGAAGGTTATTCGGTACAAATACTTCTGCTTCTTGAAAAACCTCGAAAACTATAGTCAAATTTAAGTTTAAATTTTTAAACTTACACAAGTTTTTTTTATTTTTTTTACGTAACGAATTCATTCTTCAAATCGATGTCTAAGAAGGGTCGATTTATCATTGTCCAAAAACAAAATCATGTGTGCAGTTCACACGCGGTAGAAGTGAAAATTCAGTGCAGTACACACGTGGTGGAAGTGAAAATTCATAAAACTAAACCACCAGCGGTCACCAATCCAAGTACTAACCACGCCCGACGTTGCTTAACTTCAGTAATCGGACGAGAAAAACTTTTTACTTTTTACTCTTGACAAACATGTAACAACTGTATAACGGTGTTCTATCTCATTCTCTCGCAGGCTACATCCTATAGATCTACATCTTTTTATTGGTGTCGCTTTTTCGTTTCCTCGTTTGCGTTTCATCGAGTCTCAAATCACTCCCGTTTTCAGCCGTTTTCAAAGTTTTAAATTAAAAGCGAGATAGTGCAAGTTTTGCAAGGTCTCACGATTTTTAACGATCGACTGGGAAGAGGCAAGAAGTAACTCCGGCAGCTCATTTCGTTTTTCCGTTTCGCAAAACATGAAAACTAAAAAAATTGCTGTCGATATTACGAAGAGGTATTAGATGGTACACTACATCCCGAAAAGTGAGAAAAACTCTCAGCAGTTCATTTTGCCCCTTCGAGATACGGAGAACCAAGTGCGCCGTGAAGTTATTATAGCTTCACGGCGCACTTGGTTCTCCATATCTCAAAGCGTAAAAGCTTATAGAAGTGCTAAGAAGCACCATAACTGATGTTCAAGAAACCAGAAGAACTGACAATTAACTCATTTAGTCCCTAGCTGAGGAATTTATGACATTTTCCGAGATTTAGGTACTTAAAAGAAATTTAGTTAAAAAAAAAATCGAAAAAATTTTATTCAAAAAAAATTCGATTAAATCCTCAGCTTAGGAAGTTGTCGGAATAAGAAAATAGCAGGCCTACGAGTTCTCTGAGACCTGCGAATGATACCCGCTCCAACTACTGGACTGCTACCTTGGCCCAAGCCATCAAGAAGCTAATCCAGGAAGCGGAAATCGGAAATACCTTTAATTTCGAGAAAGTACCTACCTACTTATAACAACTGAAACGTTAGTATTTACTTATCGACGAGGATGAAGTAATGGTCGATCCTGTCATAATGATGTCAGCGCCCGCCGTATTGGCTTTCTTGGCAAACGTGGCTGCTCGGGTTTTTGCTGCATTGAACTGAACCAAATTCCTGTCGCCCCAAGTTCGAACTTTCTCCAGATCTTGATTAGTTATTGTAATCTTCTCCTAGTTGCGGTGATAAGTCTCAGTCGCTGGTTAACGATTTTCTGATCTAAATTGGGAGACAAGGGTACTGTCAGCTGCAAAACTGTAACAGGATTATTGGTTTCGGTCATCGGGTCATTAATATAGATGAGGAACAGAGTTGGTGAAAGTATTAAGCCCTGAGGCACTCCCGCATTAATGGTGAATATGTCTGACATCTGTCCATCAACTGCAACGTGCAGAGATCAGTTTTTAAGGAAACACTAAAAACTGGTAGGGTACAAAGAAGCAGAGTCTAACCGCCAAAAGGACCGAGCAAACCGAATTAGGGCTTCTAGAACTTCACACAGTATTGAAAAAGGGTTAGTCTCAAAGAAAGTGTCTCTCAAAATAGGATATCTGAACCCTCCTTAAGGGTCTCCGTAAGTTCACCTCTTTTAATACGCTCGTATGTCCTCCGAAAAGACACTATAATTGCGATTCTTGTTAAATTCGTACGGAATTCCTCTTCGCGGAGCCCTTAAGCTTCCGAATCACGTTTTGTAATTCTCTCGCAAGAAGCTAATTCCCGTAGAATATTGAATACTGACAGTTAATTATTAATTACTTATTAGTCGAGATATCTTTAGCTCATATATCCATCCCCTTGTTAGGCCTGTCTAGCACTCCCCCTAGATATGTTTTAGATATCCGAGTCTATACCTGATATTTGAAGCATTGTTATATTGAAAGGCGAATATTGTGAAAATAAGTGAAAAATCAATTAAGTTTAGAAGCATCTCCTACAAATAGACCCCCCCCCCCATCCACTTACCGTCGTCGGCCCTCCAAAGTGAGGTGAAATTAGGCCAAAAATTTGTTCTGTATGATATTGACTTTTGATTTGAATTTTGTGATCATATACGGGGCAACCTTTAGAATCACTTGTGACTTCTATATACCTTATTTTTTTATAGCAGTGGCACACTCACTAAAAGGAGATCCTATGGCATTCGACGAGCGGTGTGTGTATGTGAAGATGTTGATTGACACGGTCCTTGAATAGCTGTAGGCTGTAATTAGGGGGATCTATAGGCTTTTACCACTAAAGACTTCCTAAGACTCAGAGTGCCCACTAACCTCATGCTGTATTTCATTCAGTCTTCTGCTGAAAAAAGTTCTATGATGGCTGCTATCTACAATTTTCCATGGATAACGGAGAAGAAATTGTTGGGACCACCTTCGTTCTCCCCGGACTAACAGTGAGATCAGTTGCGAGATTGGACGGTTGTTGGTTGGCAGCTAACTAAAATTTCCTATGGATAACGGAGAAGAAATTAGTGGGACCACCTTCGTTCTCCCCGGACTAACAGTGAGGTCAGTATGCGAAATTGGACAGTTGTTCCGAGATCTTTAATACCGAGTAGTCGACCCGAGAAACGACTTTGGATCCCTTTTTGCATACTTTGTTAGGAGACAAATATTACTATAAATTATAGCATGTAATTTCTTAGGATAACAGACACCTGAGATAATTTAAAATGACGCAACGTCCGCCACAGGCTGTAGCAAACCAACCTGAGAGGTCGCGGAGTGTGTACGAGCTTCTGATATTAGAATTTTATCGTGACAGATCTTGTAAGGCCATCAGCTTGATTGAAGCTCCCCGGCTGACTTTGGGTTCAGGAACAAAGAGAAATTGTCTGACACCCACCTACTCAGACGGGTGTCAAAACGTAAATAGGGATGCTCTAATCAAGGCATGAACAGAGGTGGGCTAGAGCTAGAGCTGGCGCACAGTGCGGCCGCCCGTGGACAAAATTCGGATATCGAAACACATCAAATGTACCGCCAATCTGTTGCAAATGATCAAGAGGGAACCAAAGTAGTAAAAACTTATAATATATTTGGCCGGACACCCCACCCCGCGGCGTTGTGCATGGGCAAGTCATAACTTATAGCAGCTAAATGAAGGACTGTAGCAATTCAATTAAGTAGTCAATAAAATTAGTTTCTTAGATTGTAGGGTTCAAAAGTTGTGAATTGTTGACTATGACCGCATATACTACAGGTATGTATCTCTGTATTGACATATATGTATAGTAATATCATTTGATATGGGATAAGAGACGTGCATTCGTAACTAGTATGCCACATATGTAAACTGTGATACATTCACCGATTGGAGGAAACTTTTAAAAAGTTCTATGCAAAATATCCTGTGCTGTGGACTGTTACAAATTACTTATGGTTGGTAGTTTATAACCTTGTCAAATTTTTCTGCTACTTCCTGCTAATATAGGAGTTATGATTTTTTTAGTTCATCAACGTATTACCAATGCTGATTTAATTGAAGATTGGATAGGCAGTAAAAAAGCTGAAAAGTCGTCATATTTTTCTAAAAATTTCCATACAGGGGTAAAATTGAATTCTGAACAACTTCCCTCTTTGACATTTTTTGATATCTGGTCACCTAACCTCACTTTTCGCATATTTAAGGTGGAATTTTTTAATTTACCGCCATGACAGTTGTCACGTGACATATGCCATAGTGCATTTTTTGGCATTTATTATGCTGACTTGATTTGCCATAATTTTTTTTCCTAAATCTCAATAGTAAAATAAATTCCTATTTGTTGTAAACTTTTTGGATGATACTATATATCATATTGTTCCTGTTATTAAGTTTATATCTATTAATTATTCGTTTAAATTATTGTTTTAAAGTCTGATCTTTGTTGCCAAATTGAAAAAAGTTTATGTTTTCTGTTGTTGTTAATATTGTTCTATATATTGTTTGTTATATATTGTTTAATATGTGTTATTCAAACCAATTATCAAAATTCAAACCATTTATTAATAAATGAAAATATTGTTATAGTTTGTCCTCTTTATTAAGCTTTAAGACCTTTGGTAAAATTTTGCCTTAGGCAAAGAAATGGTTCTTTAAGGTGGCAATGAATATAAATGTTTTCTTTTGAATGAATGGATCTTGTTGCTTAAATTCTCGTATTCGCTCACTTATAAGAAAAATCTCTCCAAAATTGCGACACTTCAATTTTGACTTCAAATTCTTGATCCCCGACCTCAAAAACCCCTGAGTACCAAATTTTAGCCCAATGACGTCAATGACGAGACTGCAATGATTTTTGTCCCAATATCCCATATAAGCGAAGCACTGTGTGGCGCCCTGAGAAACCAGTTCGCGCGGCCCCCGAGAGCCGCTCCAGACATACCGCATGCCTTAAGAGCACATAAGTACAATCCTGAAAGGCACAGTACCGTCACGTAAGCGTAAGGAGGAATTCGACTATATTAATGAACAATGTAACAGGAAAGAGGACCAATAACGAATAAAACACAGCTTTTAAATCTTTTCGCCTTTTAATTTAAGCCTTCTTCCAGTGCTAAAATAAAATTTATCGTCTGCATATATCACAGTAGATATATGGTAACTAACAGCCAAAGATATATCAAAAACTCAATATATTAGTGTAAAAGTTAATTATGAAGTGTTAAGTAGGGTAGGAAATAGATTTTTCACCGGATGAAATATCCATTGCAAAATTTGAAAGACATCAAGGATTAAAACAACTGTAGCAACATTACAAAATTCAAAATTCTACTAGAGAAAGGAATATCTCCAAGTGACTTATGTCAATTCATCACGAACAAAATGTAATAAATGTAATAAAAACGACTGCAGATTAAGCTCTTCTAATTATTTCAAGACGATTTCAATCCCTAAATAAATAAGGTACTTCTTAGGACAAAAAGCTTAATAACTCTCAGAGAGCTTATTTAAATAAAATTTTATTTGATTGCCACTTTGGTTTGTAGTATATGCTAAAACAACATTATACAATAACTAAGATACTGTTACGAAAAGCTTTCATGAAATATGAGCCACATTAGCTGTCCTCTTAATACTTTGATAACATTTCTATAAAACCAAGAGACATTTAATATCTGTCCTTTTCATTTACTTCATATTATTTCTTACTACTTACATGACCCTAATTAAATTAAAGATTTTTACTAACAGTTTTTGTTTACTTTTTCAGGTTCAAGGGTTGAAACCAATATTGATGGCCTGTGTTTTAACAGCCCAAACTACGGAAGAACATCAGCAGCTTCGTATTTTTATTAATAAAGTTGTTAATCAGCGACCATTTACTGTTAACGACTTTTTTGAAATCGACCTTGGAATTATTGGACCCGTAAGAACTCTTATTAGATTCAGAATGTTCTTTAACTGTAACATAAGCATTTTTAATTTTATGATTTTTTAGAAATTTAATAACCCGTTCGGCCTTCGGTAGTTAGAATAATTGAAATTTTTTGAAGAACTTATGCCAAATTTAACTATACTGATCTCCTGAAGCAGATATCCCAAATCGAATTATCTGAGAGTTTCAACATATTAACGGGCCCCCACATATGCATTTTGCAAGACTTATTCGTTATTAGCTGAATAGTTTCTCCAGGAAGGTGGATAGGCAGGAGAAGACCTTTCGAATTTCCAGTAAGATTCCTGAACCTTACTTTCCTTGATTACTTTGCATGAGTGTAGGTACTTGAAAGGCAAAGTATTTAAATTGAAACTCGCAAATTTGAAGGCGCTGAAGGAATGAATAATACAGGAAGACTCATTCGTTTCTCCTGAAATATTTTTTTCAATGCATATTTCTGTATTTTTTAAATTTGTAATAATCTGGCAATTGAAAGACAATAAAATTTGAGATTTGGAGCTTTAAGCGATCTTCAAGGAGAACTCATAAATAATAAGAATCATCTACATCTTTTTTTTTTCATCGAAAAATGTGCAATCTAAAGTTCTAATGAATGCCAAGTTGTCCAAGAGCTTTTTTGAAACAAAGCTGCCAGAATTTATTGCGTATTAGAGTAACCTTCTCTATAATTAATCGGCAAATCAAAATTATTCACGTCTTAGTGGTTACTTCATTGGGTACCTTAATTGAATTGGCATATATCTTGGTTGTAGTTGGTTTATTTTCATCACAATTCTGATGTGATTTGGTCGTAGTGAATAATAGAAATACTTTAAGATCTTATTAGCATTGGTATTTATTTTAAAGAAACCTTTAAGTATCCCTGCTAATTTAATACAGTTATTAACAAAGGTTTCCTCATTATAATTGTTTCATGCTTAGAATGATAAAGCCTCAAATTCTACTTTTTCCAAGATTGACCAAACTTTAAACTTACTCGTTAATCTGCGCTATAATGAAAATCTAACACAGGCACAAAGGAATCGAGGAAAGCTGCTGTGTTTGGAACGATTCACATGCAGAACGCTATAAACCTGGTAACTAGATGAGTGCAGTTAATCGACTCTGGGGGCATTATCGGGTACGAAATTGTCATCAAAACTGGCATGGGAATGTTTCGAGGAACTACAGAAACTGGCAAATTGGAACATGGTAAAACTGGCCTGGGTGCCGTATCACTATTTTTATTAAAATATCCGGAAAAGGAATCGACTGTGCCTCATAATAGGCTTACTGACTAGTCATGTACCAGGCCTGTGTAATGTACACCTTCGCTGCAGTGCTAGAACGGGGACTTAAGTAGGACAGGTCTGTAGGGAGAAAACATATTGTTTGAATGTGGGCATCCATAATTTTTGCCAGGTATGAGTGGCATAAATGATCTGGAAACATGGAACTTAAATATGGCTATTTTGTTAACAATGACAATTCATTTTCAATTATAATTTGATCGAATTTTTTATAGAGTTCGACATCCGTTTAAGCATTGAATAAACTGATTTACATTGTAACTATTAAGCATTCGGTATTATTCTCAATGAAAATAAGAAATCCACTGACATTTAAGGCAGGGCCAGGGCCGCGCTCCTCCTCTCACGATCGAGTTGTTCTTCTTTCATGCATCCAAAAGATGCTGAAATTGCTAAGCAAAAAGCTTAAAATTTATATTTTGTAAATCTTAAAACATATTTTTCCAAAACCTGCAGCTTAGAAACCTATAGGTAAATGCTCTGACCGAAAACTATTTTTTTCAGTCCATTTCCATAATATGTAAGATATTGTTACGTTTTTCCCGTGGGTTCTTAACAGAATTACAACTTTGCTATTTTCAACTAATACTGTCTTTATTCACTACCACTGTATACAATTTAACACTCTAAACTACTCTTTACAACTAATATCTGTTCAACACTAAATGGTTAACTGAACTAACTGACTAACATTCGCCTTAGGTCTGCTTATATATAATCTCCAATCTATCACAAATATTCGGGAAGTATTTCGAGGCCACTCTATATGATCTCGACGAGGCCATCGAGATAATTCCAGCGATCCCGAAGCTTCGCGGCCGGCCGGGCGATGATTCATACAGTACAGACAGAGAAGCGAGCGGCACGGCTCGGCGGGCGGCTACTTCTATAGGGTAGCACAAAAACGTTCGAATGGTTGTTAGTCGTGACAATATTCTTGGTTCGTGCTCACAATTTGAATATCGTATTAGCCGATTCTATTACCTTCTATACCTTTCGAAAAGTTTTCAAGACTTAAATCATTTGAATCTTTATAACAAAAGCAAGAAGGTAAAGTTTGGTACTAAAAAAATGCCAACGATGGCATACGTTGCGAGAACTGTAAATATGATTAGAAAAATACAAGCACTGCAATATATGAGACATTGCACGAAATAGTTGAAACCAAACCATAGGCGAACAATTGGGGTGAAGCTGCGTTATCTTTTTTTGTTTTTCGAACCATGACCTGGCTATAATTTTGAGCTTGTCCAATTATTTGAAAAAAAAATAAATATTTATTTAAATGCTGCCTTAAGTCTCACAAAGTCTATCGAAACAATTAAAAAGAGATTTCAAATTTTGTTTGCCTAGAACAGAGAAGAGAATATAAAGTCTTTGTTAATGGATCTGGGTGAGTTTTATAATAGAAATTTTACATCGGCCAAGTATACTTGATGATATTATCAAAAATTATTTGTAATATTTTCTAGTGAAGTTATGATAGAAAATTAAACCATAACACCTGCTGAAACATCTAGTTTTGTGATTGAAAATAATTGGGAATCTACCCAGATTTCAAGCAGTGCTAAACGGTCGTTCAGTAGATTGAAACAAATTAAAACATGATCACTGTGACTTCACTGTGACTTATAATTTATTGCTGGAACCCTTTGGCACTATTTAAATCAGCGTATGAGCCCGCATCACAAAGGGACACCCACTCGGGCACCCACCACTGTACCATTGCCCAGGTGAAAAATGAAAAATGATTTTACGCCAATTTTTAAAATAATGGGTTTGTTTCAGTAAATAAATAATATACAAGTTTGTTAATCGTAAACATCATTTATCATTTGAATTTGGTTTAACTTTACGTGATGTTTGGGTATTTAACCAACCTGACGATAATATCTCTCACTGTCTGGCAGCTGGAAGTTTCGTGAACACAGTGGAAGACACGTAGCGCGTACGTACGGGAGGAAGGGAGACAATTCTGGAAGGTGTTCCTGTCCTGTGTAGAAAGAAGCACTCGTCATCTTCTGCATAGTATCCGTAGTGGTTCAAGCGTTCAAGATAGTTTGGACATAAATCAACCTTGTATTGTAGGCGGCTGCCGAGTGTCGGAAAAAAACACTTAGCACTTCCTAGTTCTAGTTCTAGGCTTGTGAGTCCACCTAGGGCCGCTTCCACTGGAAGCTTCGGCCTTAGACTTATTCCTTTGATGGCCCCTAGTCTGACAAGGTGAGAATGGAGTTTGTTGGATCACTCCCCAGTGATCAGGTTCAAACTTTGTACTTCGGCGTTCTCCAGCCTGGAGGAGAACGATGGGATTTAATGGGCCACATCCCATGGCAACTCGGAATGGCAGGGGCGTCACTTCCCGTAATCAAACTGCTCTCACCAGTTTGACGTTCCTACCAGCTAAGACAGATGCTATTTTAATATCAACTAATAGCTAACGTAAACAACGAAAATTCGGCCATGAGATTTTTTTTACTCATAGTCCAATCAGATCTGCTTCAAAAAAAATACTAATGAGAACTCACAAACAGAGTCTAATAAAAACTGTTGTAACAAAAGTATTTGATCAGTAGATTAATTATTTAGTCGGCAGTTGAATCCAATGGCAATCAAAATAGTTTTGGAAGCAAAATGAATGAACGAACAGCAAAATATATGAATGAGCAATAAAATGGATAAGCGAGCAGCAAAATGGATGAACGAACAGCAAAATAAATAGTATAACAGCCGAGTAGAAATTTAAGCAGTGAAGTAGTATATTCAATAACAAGCGTTGAAAGTAGTGGTTTTCAAATGAGGAAGTTTGTAGTGTAAGACGTGAGCCCATTCGCCTGGGCCAAATCAATTTGATTACTTTGGGTTAGCTTGGGTCAGTTTCTATTCTCTTATGTCAGTACGAGCTTGCACCAAAAGTTGCGTGAAGAAAGATTTGTGTCAAGCGCAAGTACTACTTCGCGTAAGCCTGGTCGAAATCGTTTCGATTAGTTTGGGTTAGTTTCGGTCCGTTTAAACCAGTAACGCCAAGTCCTAGGTGAGCGATTTACAGGCGACGCGAACGCGAAGCGCTGGCGATGCCGTACGAAAAGTTAATATAGTCGCACGGCATCGCCACTGTTTCGCGTTCGCGTTCGCTGCAAATCGCTCACGTAGGACCGGGCGTTAGAGCTGCTTGCGCGGAGAGTTGAGCGAAAAAAAGCTTCCAAAAGCCTTACTTCGCGTAAGCCTGGGCGAAATCATTTCAGTTGGGTTAGTTTGGATTAGTTTCGAACAGTAGGAGAAGTAAAGCTTGCGCTTCCCTAATTTTGCTGCTCGATTATTCTTTTTGCTACCAAAATATTGATTTTGCTAATCAAATCCTGCTGCTCGATTTTTTTTGCCATCAAAACATTGAATATTTTGCTGCTATATTAAATAACAGCCAATTATTTTCTTTTAAGAATAGTAGGTATCTGTATATTCCTACATATTCCTAAAAGGTGATCCTAAAAGGTGCCTCAGCTTTTGCTACCTTCCTTACATTATCTGCATATAGTTTTATAATATGTGTATGCTACCAAAGAATATTCTACTACGATGAATATTCTTTGATACTACTTATTATTTTTTTAGATTGTGGCGAATGTACTGACTTACGTATTGGTGGCTCTGCAGTTTGAACTTCCACCTCAAGAACAAAATTAAAGTATACAGCTCTACCTAGGTCAAAACGATGAAAAAATAAAATAAATGGTTTCCCTTATTGTATGGTTTATAGTAAATACTTGTGAATGTAATGTTTATTAGGTTATTAACTCTTAACTGCGCACTGAACTTCACATGCATGCTATATACAGAGGTTACAGTTTGAAAATATTGAAATAAAGAAGCAAACATTAGTAAAACGTTTTACTTTACAACCAATGTATTTTTTTTTCGTACAAAATAAAGATAGGGTAGTAAATAGTACTTATTGCAAGTACATTGCAAATATAGATATTTTGCACACAACATGTGCATGCTATTTGCTCTTTTCTCCGGGGCAAATTACGCATCTCTTATGTGAATTTCTAGAAGTAGTACTAGTGTAGATATGACCCAGATAAAGCTACACCAGATACGAAACATAGACCAATAACTCGTCTATTTTCTTTGACCTTGTGCGCGAGAGTTCTACCAAAAATTTTATTCGATATTCAAAATTTTTGTCCGCACCAGCTGAAAAAAATTTGGAAACAAATTGCGTGTTACTTGTGAATTACTGGTATTGTAAAGACCTTATTTTTTTGTTTTATCGCTATAAAATTTTGATCTAATTTTGAATAAACTTAATTATTATATACACATTTCGAAAGCTGCAAAACGCCTGTTTAAGAAACATTTTAGAAATAAGTGTGATGTCATTATTATATGTAAGAACATAATTATAGAAAAAAATAGTGCAAGAAGTGAGTGGGAAATATAAATTACGAAAAAGCCTATTTGTTACTTTCATTCAAGCATGTATTCATACACACTACATGCACACATTATAAGTAATATCTGAACATTAATTAAATATGACAGTCTGATATTTTATGTAGGTAATTAAGATCTAAACTTTTACGATTTTTCTGACATTTTGACACAATATTATTTATAATTATATAACTATTGCAAATGAGAAAGAATTTTTATGTTATTGCAGTCTACACCTAGGTACTTTTTTATTTTTTACGTGATTGCGATTGCATGATTTCAGTCACTGATTTCCTTTTGTGTTAGGCTTGTGAATTACTGGAATTATTTCAAGCAATAAAAAATGTATGGGTTGTGGAATATTATACCGTTATGCTTAATACTGCTGAGGGCATTACTCGATTGCATGAACGTGAAATGCTCAAAACTAGCCCCAAAAAATAGTTAACCAAGATACAGCTTAAATAATCAATAATTAAGCCGTGATCTAGATTTCTTTTATGTGTAATGAAAATAAAGTAATAATACAAATGATTTTGAAAACACTAAAATTAATAGCAGATACCTAAACACATATAACACGACATAGGCCCTTTCCGGTTCCGCTTCATAGTTCGAACCGAACCAAGTTGCGAGTTGTTATTTTCCTTTACATCGTTCCAAGCAAACTGGGCACTGGACAGGCTATCTCAGAACATATTGAAACATATTCTCAAGAACTGTTCCGTTCTTAACTAATTCAGTGCCGCCGCGCGTTCAGGCGCTGCGCCGTGTCGACCGGTCCGGAACCAGTTCAGTTCTTTTAAAAAGAACAGTTCACTGAACAGGCTACCTCGGAACCTGTTCTCAAGAACTGTTCCGTTCTTTTCTTATTTCTAGTATAGTCCTAGTGTACTAGTATAGTGTTTTTTTTTTTTTTTTGGTGAAATGTGCTCTCTTACGCACCCCCTCGGGTGAGGAGAGTGTGGGGCTTTCCTCTATGGGCCTACCCACTAAAAACACACCATCTTCTCTTGATGCCAGTGCCTAGGCACTCTTACATCATCCTTCCTTGGCGTGTTGGCCTCCTGATGTCCTCGATGTTGTTAGGCGGAGTGTATTGCGTGTTTTGGTAAATGTTATGGATTTG
>MU181916.1:1467712-1492525 GCA_016904865.1 Pissodes strobi
CCGCTAGAGGGCGTTTCCTGACATAACCGCAAATGTCAGTTTCCCGATTCCCATATAATATGCGCCTAAATGCGCAAAGCAAAAAATAATACTGGTTCATGATAAAAAACTGTAATAAACTCGAAAGTTTTTGTATGTTACATCTTTATGTAAAAAACTTTAAAAAATACCTGCCTAATAGACAAAACAAAACAAAGAAAAAAAGGAAAGAAATTTCAATATTATAAAAATTAACATGTCTACATTTTAAAATATAAATCATCACTTTCGCTTTCACTCTCTCTTTCAGTCATGAAACTGGTGTCATCTTCGATGCTCTGCATACCCTGTTCATATTCGCTCTCCGAGCCACGGTCTGGATTAAAATTTAGCGATTCTGTTTCAGATTCCACTTCCCAAATTTGCTCAAGCTCTTTATCTGATAAACCTCTCTTATTTTCCCTACTCATTGTGCTCAAATATACTATTTATTTAGAGAAAAAAAAAACGGAAAACAAAGCACAAGCAATACGCTTTATACCTAACAACAGCTTGGTGAATACTGACGCAATCAAATCAAATCATTTATTCACCACCATGTTACAAAGAATAACACAGGTTTCGTCACAATAAGGCTGTAGTAATATTACATTTCAAAGATATAAAACAAAACGCAACAAGAATTAAACTGACAAAAATAGAACAGTGGTTCAGTGACCATCAAATATACGGATACACAAACATTTAAGTTTATAGAAATATCCACACATATATAAAACTATAACGCGCACCGTTAAAGGACATATAGGTGCCTATAAAATAAAATAAAATAAAAAAAAACAAAAGAACGCATCTAAAATTGTCACAAACTCCTGTAAGTACATATTATATATGTAATACAATGGCACAATCTGGATGCCGGCGCGACATTTAATTATTCTACATGTTGCAGATAAGCTGTGAATTCCACAATACTATAAAAAGTCTTGGATAAAAGAAGCTTTTTAATTTATTTCTTAAAGGATTGAGGCGGGTTTATGTTTCTTATGGTCTCAGGCAACATATTGTAGAGTTTGCTGCCACAATATACCGGAGTTTTCTTATAAGCCTCACGATTATGTCTATCTAGATAGATATCATTTCTACTCCGCGTACAGTACCCATGACTAAAACCATTTGTCCGAAAGGAGTGTTTATTTTTATGAATATACAACAATAGCTTAAAAATTTAGATAGACACAACCGTTAACAGATTATGTTTTTTAAAGGTATCCCTACAAGTGGTTGTATAGGGTAAGTCGAATAAAAGACGAATTATTCGTTTTTGAATTATAAGTACTCTCTGGACTTCAACTGCCTGGCCCCATATTATTATGTTATAAGCAATTGCTGAGTAACAAAATGCGTAATAAACATTGAGCAGAATATTCTTGTTTCTTAATGAATTTTTTAAAGAACCAATTACATAGTAACTTTGGTTCAATCTGGAGCAAACTTTATTTATATGTTCGTTCCACGAGAGGTTGCAATCGACATGAAGCCCAAGAAAATTTATTGAGTTTTGAGGGCGCAATATATATTCCCCAAACTGAAATACAAAGTCGCACGGATTGACTCTCATAGAAGTCACTTCCAAGCAGACAGTTTTAGAGTGATTGATGATTAGTTTGTTACTTCTGCACCACGTGGAGAATTGATCAAGCACCGTTGATGCAGCTTCACAAATGTCTTCCTTGCATGAACCATGAACGACAATCGAGGTATCGTCAGCATACATAAATACTTGACCCCTTGTGATATATTCTGGAAGATCATTGATGAACATCAGGAAAAGTAGAGGGGCCAACGAACTTCCCTGAGGAGTACCGAGATTTAGATCAATACCATCAGACAGAGTATTATTAATACTTACAAAGATTTTTCTATTCGTTAAAAATGAACATATCCAGCTGTTTAAATAACCCCTAATTCCCAATTTTAAAAGCTTTTCACCCACAAAGCCTTTGTCTACAACATCAAACGCTCGCGTTAAATCAAAGGAGAAAATAACAACCTTTTCCCCACGATCCACCTTAGAAGCCACATGTTGAATCATGTTCTCTACAGCTGATTCAGTAGATAGCCCAACTCTAAAGCCATGCTGACATCCATTCAAGACACTGTACTTACTCAAGAATACTGTCAATCTATCGCATACTGCCTTCTCAAATATTTTGGAGAATATGCTGAGAATCGAAATAGGCCTGTAATTTTCAACACTCTCTGCATCGCCCTTCTTAAAAATCGGCACAACTTTGGCTTCCTTTAAGCACTCCGGAAATTTGCCATTTCTGATTGACACATTTAACAGCTCAGCCAGTATTGGTGAAATTTCAGTACACATAGCCTTAATCAGTTTAATGGGAACTTCATCGAGTCCAGAAGATTTTTTATTCGGGAGTTCATAAATAATCCGCACTATATCATCTTGGGTTATGTCGTCTATGAAACAAGAGTTAGAGATTGTTCTCCCAGAAACAGTACACGTATCAGATAAATTATCTTCAAAGTATTTATTTATTTTTATTTATTTATTTATCAATATTCACAAAATGATTCATACATGCATGAACATAGTTTCGTCACAAAGATTAAAACTAAAACTTAAAATATGATGTAAGATTATCCTAACCTAGTATCTACATAGAACATCAGTTATACAAATATACGTGAACAGAACGTGAGCAAAGTAAGAACGTGGACAAAGCAAACAAACAAAATGTTCCAAACGGCATCGAGGACATCTGACACGATTCATAACATATATTCGGTAAGAGTATAGAAACAGTTTAAACACAAAAATGACTTTAATCTAGATTTAAATAAACGATGACTAGATTCTGCTTTTATTTCATTTGGTAGCTTGTTAAATATCCGTATGCAGGCATATTTAGGTGATTTTTCATAGAGGGACGTTCTGTGCTTGGGGAATATTAAGTCATCTCCGTTTCTTGTCAGGTATGTGTGTTGGTCTCCGGTTCTCCTAAATTCGTCTTTGTGTGAGTGGATATATAAACTGCATTGGAGTATGTATATGGAGGTCAGCGTCAGTATCTGGTTGGTTTTAAAAGTTTCTCTGCACGATTCATGTGGACGTAAATTGAAAATAAGACGGATTATTCTTTTCTGCTGGATAAAGACTCTCTCAACGTTAACAGCTTGACCCCATAATATAATATTGTAGATCATGTGGGGAAAAGTAAGAGCATAATAAGCTGTAACAAGTGTTTTATGGTTGACAGAGTTTCTTAGTTTGAGCATGGCGAAGTACGCCCTATTTAGCTTCAGACAGACATGGTCAAGTTGGTTTTCCCAATGAAGTTGACTATCGAGGTAAGTTCCAAGGAACTTTACATTTGGTGTAAACCTTTCTTCCTGTATCTTTGGCTTGGAGTTGAAAAAGTGTGCAGTAATTGTTTTTGAGTCATTGAGAATCAGTCTATTTTGATAGCACCACTCACTCATTCTTTCGCAGACTTCCTGTACTTTTTCCATTGTGTCTTTTTTGTTCGGTGCCGACACTATCACGGATGTGTCATCTGCATATTTTATTGTCATGGATGGTAATTTGAGGTCGTTTATAAATAGAATAAAGATCAGTGGAGCCAAAACCGATCCTTGAGGTGTACCTATTTCCAGGTCAAATGTATTGGAAATGCGTTGACCAACTCTCACCTGTAGTTTACGTTCATTTAGAAACGACATTATGAGGGACAATGGTTTGCCTCGAATACCCATACAGTGCAACTTATTACTCACGAATTCCAAGTTTAGGCTGTCAAATGCTCTAGAAAGATCAAAAAAGAGTCCGACTACGATGTTGTTCTTCTCAATCTGATCGTGTATAAAATCCAGGAGTTGGTATGCGGCAGTTTCAGTAGACCTCCCTGATATAAATCCATGTTGACAAGTGTCTATTATTTCATGTTTTTTCAAAAACCCCATCATTCTGTCATATATTACTTTTTCAATTATTTTGGAAAATACACTTAGTATTGATATTGGCCTATAGTTTTCCAAGTCGCTTACTTGTCCTCGCTTGAAAATAGGAACGACGGTTGCCAGCTTTAGTGCCGATGGGAATTTACCTTCAGTTATAGATTGGTTAATTAAGATTTCAAGAGGATAAGCAATTTCGCAGGATACTTCTTTAATTACTTTTGTAGGGACGCCGTCATATCCACAGGACACTTTGTTTTTTAAATTTTTTATTATGGTAATTATTTCGCAGATCGTCACAGGTTCAAAAAAAATTGTATGGTTATTTACATCTGGTAAAGTGGGCTGATTTAATAAGTCACCTTGAAAATTATTAATGATGTTCTGCTTTGTAACGTTTGCAAAGAAGTTTCCAAATTCGTTTGCCACTTCGCCTTCATCAGTGATTGTTTTATTTCTTATATTCAAAGATATAGCATTGCTTGACCTTGTCCTTCCCAATTCTTGATTTACGATTCTCCATATATCTTTTGTTTTTTCAGTTGAATTGTGAATAATATTCATGTTAAAATTGACTTTCATCTCTCTTACTGTTTTACGGTATTCCTTTTTTTTATTGCGGTATGATTGAGATAAGATTTCTGAGTTTCCAGTTCTCATTTCCTGATATACCTGCATGAGATCATGTTTATGCCTTTGTATATTGTCATTTATCCACTTATTGTTTCCTCTTTTCAAGCAACCTACAGTTTTGATCCTAAGGGGGCACTGCACATCAAAATGCCAAGAAAATATTTCAGTAAATTCCCTAAAAGACTCATCGATACTCGAAGACTTCAAGTGCTCCCATGTTTCAGAAGCCAGGGTATCTTTCAGATTTTTGATGTTATGTTCTGAAGTTATTCTGATAGTTTTTCTTGCAACGTCGTCAGGGTTTTGATATCCCATGTATTTGATTGTTAATTTTTGGAGCATATGATCGGAGATATGTGGCTGATATGTTTGACATGTAATGATCTTACCTTTTCATTCACGGCTGAGGACAAATATTGACCAAAAGCGTTGGCTATATCTTTGGGGTTGCTTAATTTTTTATTCTCATGGTTAATAGAAGTTATATGTTGTTTTGTACATGTCTTGTTTTGAAGTTCATTTACAATATTCCACGTAGTTCTAATTTTGTTATTTGATAACAAGATTTTTTCATTATAATATAGGCTCTTCTCTTCGCTAATCTTAAGTTGGAAGTTTTTTTTTGTCATTTTAAACCTATTATTTAATTCATCGTCATGGATACGGTGCCTTAACCACCTCAAATTATCCAACTCTTTGTGCAATGTTTGTAAATCTTCAGAGAACTGTAGTTTATTTTTCTTCGCATTGTTATGTTTTAGTCTTTTGGGAAATGAAGAAGCATTAAAACACCATAAAAAGCAATCATAAAATCGAAGAAAGTCCGAATCGGGATCACAAGAATGCACCCTATAGTTAAGATCCGAGAAGAGCTTTTTACATTCATTAATTGCCATCTTGTTTAAGGGTCTAAATGTCTGAGTTGATTCTGAATTATTGTCAATATTTGTCGGGTCAGAAATAGAATTCGATACTATTATTAATTGACCATGATGGTCGGAAATACATGGATCAAAATTTTCAACATTTAAAAAATTTGGCTGGTTTGTAACGACATAATCTAATATTGTTGAGGAATTTTTTTCAATTCTTGTAGGCGTATCCACCATTGATTTTAAATTAAAAGATTCAAAAAGGTCTGATAAAATTTTATAATTTGTACCGGCAGCCAGTTTGTCCACATTTAAGTCACCACACAAAATAAGAAAATTAAAATTTGCTGTGGCCCTTCTTAAGATTTCCGCTAAAATGTCTATGCAAACATTAAAGCTACCAGAGGGCGGTCTATATACATTAACAATACAGAGATCTTCAATGCTAACAGCTGAGCACTCCAATGTCATTTCAACAGAAAAATTAGTTAGGTAAGTAACCGGGAATGCATTTACAGAAATCTCATTGTCAATGTAAATTGCAGATCCGCCATGTTTATGCGCACTACGTGCAAAATGACTTTTCAGGGAAAAGTTTCGTATATTAGTGTTAAGTATTTTTTCATCACTAAGCCAGTGCTCGTTAAGGCACAAGACGTTAATGCTATACTTATTACATAAAAAATCAATCAAATTTATTTTAAGTTAAAGCCTGTATATAAAACTAATAAAAACATTTTGCGTAGTTAACAGCTTGATAAGCCGCCGCCGCGTGTTTCCCGATCTCAAGTACTATTTAGGTCGTTCGAAAATATGCGTTTGTCGCAGTCAAAGAAATGCGCGTTCTGGCATCTCCCGATGTTAAAGGGTTAAAACGAAAGACAGCCAATTAAGAGCCTAATACGTCAGTAAAAACCGCATCTCGATATCTCTTACCTAACCTAAAATATAAGTAAAAAAAAAAACAACTTAACAAATTAAATCGGATTTTGGGATATTTTTTTCGGAAGATGTTCGAAATGTTATTAAATCCTAATTATCCCTATTTTACCACGATATATAATAATTTACTGCTAAAATACCAACATTATATTTAAAATCTCAATAATAATGAATATTCAGTCAATATGAGTGAATATTGCCCTTCTGTCTACACAAAATTCGAACTTTTTTAAACAGATCAAGTAGGCTGGCGGCAACAGTTACATTATTGTTTCATTGTAAATAAGCACGAAACATATCAAACACTTCTACCGGTGAAAAATTCATATTTTTACAAATAAGGCCAAAATATCTCATACCGGGTGGCCTGTTACATCTCAAAAACTAGTTATCATAGAGCTATGGGTAACAACGCTTAAGGAAAAATGTTGGAAATTATTTTTTTTTCCAAAATACCAGCTAGAGGGTGTAACAGTCATAACCAATTGTAAAATTAAGATTTTCTTCATATTTTGACTGATTAACAGGTATCGAGAATATATGCGTAATTCTTACACATCTCCTGATATTTTTTGTTTGCAGAATGAAAACTAGTATTTGTTATTAATGATAATATCATTTTATTGTTGCAAATTTGTAATTTTTTAATTAAAATATTTGCTAAAATGGCAATGCATTCTACTATCTTTAATTTAAGAACATTTTGCAAAAAGCTGGTTTTAAAATTTAAGATTACTATTACGCCACCTGGCGACCATTTCCAAAATTGTCTCTTGGCCGCTTTACTCATAATTTTGTTTACCGTTAGTCTACGACAATTACTTTTCGAGGTATAGCCGAGTGCCATTCTTAGCTGGCCACCCAGTACAGTATAGTGCAGTTTAACGTTATCTTGAGCAGATCGTTGGCAGACATTAATTGATAACAAAAGCCTTAGGTGAATCAAATAAATCTCTTAAAAGTCAAACTATTTTAAGGTGCAAGATGGTCTACAAAAGCATTAGAAGTTCTTTGAAAAACGGATATGAGTAGATCAGAAGCAAATAATTTAGCATCAAAACGTAATTAATGAGAAAATGCTTTAATAGCTTATATAACTGAAAAACTTCTTGAATTGGCAATAACGAACCCACAAATTGGGAAGCTTCTTCATGCCAATTAACTCATTATGGGACACTATTGAATACAAAGCATTAATACCGGATCCAATGGCCCAAAGACTACTTTAGGTGCATCAACTAATCATTGCAGATCACTGTCTCAGTCTGTTCAATCGGTTTGAGATCTTGGGGTTGAAGCTTTAGAATAGAAAGCAGCAACTCTTAGCAAATGATAGACAATAGTAATACTCAGGATAATGGATGAAATTGGAATAGAATACGCAATTAATATGAGTGGAAGAGAAAAATTTACATCGGCTGCAAAATTGAGATCGTATGAAAAATATATTCATGACAAATTTGAAAATAATCTTTTACATTGTACTATATGTTCGCCAGAAACTGAAAATAATTTGTCGTCTGTATCTCGGGTATTGCCTCTTGGAATTTATAACATTATAAGGAAAAATGATCTGCCAATAACTTACCTCGGCATAGAAATTATATCAAAAATTATTTAACAATTCGTGTATGTAATGCCTTTAAGTGGTTAACTGTATTTTGGTAAACCAAAATAGATAACAAAAAAAATTGTTGCATGAATTGACAGATTTCCTGAATTAAGAACAAGACTTAAAATTCAGATCTTATGCACACTAAAAGTCGGTAGTAATAGCAGAGGTGAAGTTTTCATAGGTACCTCACTTACCGGCATTAAAATCCAGCCGCCATAAAATTTTTACCAAATTGAGAGTCCAGCAACTTTTTTGTTTATTGACAGGTTTATTGATCTTTTTAGCGAAATGTTGGCAACTTATTCTACTAAAACTTTTTCAATATGTGGAAACATTTGCATTAAGGTGTTTTATACGAGGAGAATCAAAGCTATGTTGTTTGTGTCTAACTTTTGAACACTCTGTGTAGTTTTCTAGAAAGGTAAGACATTTGCAAATATATTCTTTACCTTGGTAAATATCATCTTTATGCATCCTTCCTAAATAGTCTGATTTTCTTATTTACCTCAATAGGTCCATTATTAATAACAATACTTGCCTTTAAAGAAAACGTTACACGTTTGAAACAAAAAAAAATATTAATCAAATTTGAAATGTTAACCTAGAAAATTATTGAGCAAACCAAATTAAAAACTGATTCAAATTTTAAATTTATTGTTACTCCTCCACGAGCTTATATAACAGCCATCTTGGCATAACCGCTCAATTTTTCGGAAAGCACTCTTCTTAAGTTAAGTCCTCCAGTGTCGCGGGTGCAAGTACCAAATCCCGAGTCCTTCATCCGAGCTTAGATTAAGATGCAAGCTATGAGCTGACCATCTGTCTGTATTTTCGTCGGATTAGTATTCCTGAAGTAAACGTGCTGTATGAGATTTGAGACTACAATGGGGTGAAGTGCAGCATGTCCTTCCAAAATCTCACGCACGTCACACGGAATTACGAATGTCTCTTTGAATTATGTATTATGATACATGTTTCATGTCGGGTTTTCATATACACTGAAATAAATTAAAGAAGAATATTTTATGAGCATTCTGTACGGTCGGTGATATCGGCCAAAACACAAGACTTTATTGGACTTTTGGTAAATATTTTAAAGTGGTTGGTTTTTAATAGCGGTGAGTGTATGTAGCTCAGAGCCAGAAATGCATTTTCTTTTTTTATTTTTTAAGTGTAATGTTGAGGGGTGGTGGCCTAAGATGTAAAAATTGGTTAGTCGTACACCGTTTGTTGCTTCATTACCTACTGTTTTGCTATTTTTTTTACTGGAAAAACTGTTGAACCTTTACTGGTGACTTACAAGTGTTCCTACATAGTGACCATTACATTATTTGAGATAAATGACTTTAAACTACAATGATACATTATAAATAATGCCGTATGTGATTTTCGGGTTACAATAGCTACTACTTAAAATCTTTAAATGTCGGTGGGGGATATGTAAATGTTGTTTATTATTTCTACCGATCCAGAACTTCGGAAAAAATAGATTGTTGCCATACATAGCGAAGAATCTTCTGCGCCAACAAATGAGACAGTGGGATCATTTTTATATTTCCCAAATTAAGTTGCACATGTAATAGCAAGTAAGACCTGATGGTTCAATTCTCAACTGCCCAAGAACTTACCAAAATTAGACCCATATTTTTCTTAACCTATGCTCATGCTGTACGTCAAGCTACCACAAAACGTAATTACAGAAGACAAAAATTGCTAAAGCCAAACTTGAACAATTTCGAATAATAGAAGCTGACCCTCAAAATAAGTTTCTTTGCAAATTTCCTTTCTCAATTTGAATTAAAAATGGAAATGTGTTGTGCTATTCGATAATCTTATTTGATCCAATATTTCAACCATCGAGTGACTATAAACTATACAAACCAGAATAGTTTTCTAGTAAAACAGTATGACAGTTATCATCAAAGATTCTTTAAAAACACTTGTTTGCTCTTATCCTCAGATTATAAATTTTCCACCAACTTCAATTAAAAATATCATTTTATTGAAAATACTGGAAAATGTCAAACATGTCAGCAAACTTTTCAATATATCATTTATAAAATCGCTCATATTTAAGCAATATTCTTTTAAATAATTATTGATACTTACATAATTTCTGGTGACGATGTTAGCAGTTTCAAGAAAAATTGGAAATTGAAATTTTTTAATGACGATAATTAATATATCAGTGAAGATTATAGTACCCTCGTAGTTATCTCATCCATTTATTTATATTTATTTTTTTTATACTAAAACGCATTTCAATCTACTGTTTGTAGTGGTAAGTTAAAGCACCTTTTTTTTTAACATTTTAAAGATGTATTTGCCGATTTGTTTAAAAATATTTTTATTGTTGCACTCAAATGATCAGAAACCCATTTCAAAATTAATATACCACTTTGGTGGTGATTTCCTTTCTTGTGGCCTATTATTACGTTTAGTACAAAAATTGAAGCTATGAATTATGAGGAGAATGACACACACTAAAGGGAGATCCTATGGCAGCGGTGTGTGCGCGAATATGTTGATTGACACGGTTCTTAAATAGCTGTAGGTTGTAATTAGGACTAAACAGATGCCCTGGGAATGAATTCCACAGTGATGCAGTGCGCCAGACAAAGGAGCCCTTGTAAAGCCATGTTCTAGGTTTTCCCAGTTGTACTGCAACGTGCAGAGATCGGCTCTTAAGGAAACTGACAAGCCAGCTGCAGAGAGGCGCTGGCAGTCCGAAGGACGGCAGTTGGTTGAGCCATCCGTCATGCCAAACTCTGTCGAATGCCTTCGAAATATCCAACGCAATCGTTCGGAATTCTCCGTAGTTCCCATTAACCTACTCCATATATGAGTGGCATAGGCCAATATATCTCCTGTCGATCTCTCTCTTCGAAAGCCGTATTGGTTATCGCTATTAATTATTCTGTAGGTCTCGAGGTACTGGAGCAGTAGCTGATTGACCACACGTTCCATGACTTTGGAGATTATTGGAAGCAAGACAATCGGGCGATAGTTTGAGGGCGTTTTGGGATGTATGTTTCCATTCCTGAGGAGATTACTTGCGTAATCTCAACACATTGACGGGTCACATATTTACACATCCTCACATACGATGACACCAGGGTCGATATCGGTTGAGTTTTGTAGCGCTACAAAAGCTCATTGATTTGGGCACCTGGAATATGCTGGTATATAATATTTAACTTTTTGCATGACCCTCCGCTCGCTTCGCTAGCTACGGGAGCTCAACAAACAGGAACTAACCAAGTGCTAACCAAAACTAACCCAAGATCAAGAAAAAAACTGTTTGGAAACATATCCTTAAAAAAAAAATTGGTGTGTGCTTAAGACCGCACGACAGAAGTGAAAACTTCAATAAGCGGGGTCATCGTTTGTCAGAATTCCGATCCGAGTCTTCGTTGCAGAGATACGAGCGAAAAACGGTTTTCCCGCCAAATTCCCCCCTTAAATTAGAGCCCCGGTCCCCCCGTATGGCCTAAGGTGGCCCCCATGGGGCGCACCTACCATAAAAATTTCGGCCCCGTACCTCTTCCCGTTCTCCCGAAATTAATTATTTAAGTTTTTCCTTCTCCCCCCTCTCCTGGCCAAACGGGGGGAGGTACGGGGTCCCGTTTTTGTTCAGGAACTTCTTTTTACTCCGGCTCCATCCCCTGAAAATGTCATCCCTCTACCTATACGGGAACATGCCAGTAGAAGAAGCGTTACGTTACATATCCGAGCATGACGCGTGACGGCTCGGTCTCATTCAACCCCCGCAAAAAAAAACGCAAAACCCTCCTAAAGAAGTTTTCACTTCAAAAATTTTGTGTCTGCCTATAACCACACGATAGAAGTGAAAACTTCAACAAGCGGGATCATCATTTGTCATAATTTCGGTCCGAGCCTTCGTTGCAGAGATACGGGCGAAAAACGGTTTCCCCCCCAAAATCCCTCCTTAAAGTAGAGCTCCGGTCTCCTCCGTATGGTCTAAGGTGGCCCCCCATGGGGCGCACCTACCATAAAAATTTCGATCCCGTACCTCTTGCCGTTCTCCCGAAATTAATTATTTAAGTTTTTCCTTCTCTTCCCTCTCCCGGCCAAACGAGGGAGTACGGGGTCCCGTTTTTGTCCAGGATCTTCTTTTTACCCCGGCTACATCCCCTGAAAATTTCAGCCCTCTACCTATACGGAACATGCCATACATATCCGAGTGTGACGCGTTTACTGAATTCAATACCCAAGAAAAAACGCAAAACGCGCCTAAGAAGTTTTCACTTCAATTAATAAAAAAAGCAACGGGATTTGAACCTGGGCCGCAGAATTGTGAAACCTAACCATGTACACCCCTCGACCACGAGGGCTCTTGCGACAAACTGATTGCATCGCGAAGACATGGCGCAATTAGGTGCCCAAATCAATGAGCTTTTGTAGCGCTACAAAACCTAACCGATTTCAGCACCCTCTGGTGCTATCATATGTGAGGATGTGTAAATATGCTGACGGGCCGTCAGCGCCAAAGCAGACTCGACCCAAGGAAAATTTAGGTAGAACTCTTATGTCTAAATCGGGATAGATCGTAACCAGGAACTACCCCTGTATTTACTGTTGTTGTTGTAGAACATACTTGTGTTTCTGTAAAGGCTAGTATGTGTGGTCTATATACTCTTTCAGTTACCACATTTGTCCTTTATCCTGGTAGACAGGTAGACTCAAAGAATAATACTCAACTATTTTTTATGGCTTTGCATGGCCCTCCGCTCGCTGCAGGGGCGCAACCTTAGAGTATAAGAAATCTTTAGTCTAAGGGCGAAACCAACAGAAACTAACCCAAGGCATGCCCAAAATTAAGGAAAAAAATATCGATAAAAACATCTTTAAAAAAAACATAAATGTCTTGCGACCGACGGGAATCGAACCCGCGGCGTACGAATGATAATCAGAACGTCTAAGTACTACAACACCAAAGACGTCGAATGAATTTCGCTAGACCGTAGAGACTTGAGAAATTCTGATACGTTCAGCCATTACGCATGTCCGCAGCTTTTGCATCGAAAAGTTAGTAGGTGACCTAGACCCTTGTCTCAACTGACAGTGAATATGACTAATAAACGACAGATTCCCGACAATCCCCAGCGGCGAAAATGGTCTGGCGAAAATCGAATCTGCAATTTTCTTTTAATTAGCTTAGGTTAGGCCAGGCCCATGATACAAAGAATACAAGATATGATCGATCGCTGTCTTAAAACTCGTCCGCCATGCGCATGACGTCATTGATGACTGATTTTAAATTCAAGCGTAGGCGGCATTATATTTGCTACTTTATTAAACCTTATTTTAACAATATTTATCTTGGTACCCGACCGAAAAGTTTAAAGATAGTTTCAGAAGGATGTTACATAATGTAAATTTTAACGCCATTACTAATTTTAATCCCATATATATTTTAAAATATTTAATTAAAATCGGACATTTAAGGACAGCACATGAAAAGCGAAATAGCTTTTTCTCACAAGAATTCTATTTTCGGTTTACCGGTTCGGGTGTTTCATATTGGATACTTTATAAATACATTTATAACCGTTTTATTAAAATTAAACTGAACTATATAATATTTAAAATAACGAATAAGAAATGTACAATCCTACACTACATTTACTTTTAGCTCAATAAATACAATTTATTCGGTACTTTCAACCAAAAATATTACAGTTTCATATATTATGTAATTAATTATTAATCTGTGTTGTTAGTGTTTTTCTCTAACTTTGTTTTTTGTTAATACATATCAAAATAGAGAATAACACTGTATTATGACATAAAACGTAGTATAAGTAAACTCATATCTCACCAGAAAGAATGCAAATAATACCTATTTATTTTTAAATAGTTTATTTAAGAATCATAATTTATAATTTACACTCATATATTCATACAATTTGATCAAGTCTATATTAATAAATATTACTGTCTATGGTTTGTACACAGCCACAGCAAAATGCGTTATTTACCACGTAATAGGTATTTGACGAGCTTATTTAAGAATAATAATTTACAATTATTTACAGTTATATATTCATACAATTTGATGATGTCTATATTAATAAATATTACTGTCTGTGGTAATTATGGCTATGGTTTGTACACAGCCACAGCAAAATGCATTATTTATCATGTAATAGGTATTTGACGAGCTTATTTAAGAATCATAATTTACAATTATTTACAGTTATATATTCATACAATTTGATCATGTCTATATTAATAAATATTACTGTCTATATTAATTATTATCAATACTTGAAGACTGGTAAGTTCATAGTCAATACATGTAGTATTGGTATCGGAGGTCACACCTTAGCTCTAAAGACAATCAATGTAAAACGAAGTAATTATCTATGAAAAGTGTAATTTTAGTGTTTAAAATCTGGCTAGTAACACTTGTCTTTTAAAATTTTCCCGAACTTCCCAACAGTTCAAACCAAAAGTCTCTTTCGAAATAGTCTCCTTCGAATTGCCTCGAACACACCGTAGCATTATCCACACTAAAATTGTCTATCTTACAAGCGTTTATCCATGCTTTTGCCAAACAGACATCAACCTTCCCCAGTGAATGGAAGGTTAGTAAAATAATTCCCGTTTTTAAGGGTGGTTTAAAGCGGGAGGTGGTAAACTATAGACCAATTTTCATTCTTAATTATATTTCTAAGGTGCTTGAAATTGTTCTTTTCAATAGACTGTACGAGGATATTAGACATCATATCTCTGAGCAGCAGCATGGTTTCCTACCCCAAAAATCTACTTTTACGAACTTAGTGATTTTCTCTCAGTACATCCATACTTCACTAAACAAAAAGTCTCAAGTTGATGTTATATTTACCGACTTCCAGAAGGCTTTTGACATGGTTAAGCATACTGTAGTGGTTAAGGCCCTTCAGCGAATGAATGTAGCTCCGGCTCTCACTATGTTGTTGATGTCCTACTTGTCACAGAGGCAAAATATTGTAGAAATTAGTGAATTTAGGTCGAATCCTTATCCTAGTCATTCAGGTGTTCCTCAAGGGTCAAATCTGGGACCATTACTTTTTGTTGCGGCAATAAATGACATGTGCAAGTCATGCAACTATTCTACTGCCCTTTTGTTTGCTGATGACTTTAAAATGTTCTTGGAAATTGATGGACCTGGCAGCGGGTGCGAACTCTTACAGGGTGATCTTAATAGGGTGGTTAAGTGGTGTGCGGAAAATGGTTTTGCTCTCAATACACAGAAATGCGCCTCCATGAGTTTTACACTGAACAAGAATGTTCATAGACATGTATACAGTATTGATGGTTTGCCTCTGTGTGCTGCCTCTAACCATAAAGACCTGGGGCCTATAACACAAATGCTACAAGTCCAACAATTGTGGAAATAAATTATACAAGTGTAGATTTTCTGTAACATAAAGTAAGTTGTAGTTACTAGCGGGGCACTGGTAATTACGGAACTTTTTGTACAGTTGTAGTTTGTTTCCATAACACAACAACCACACTTGTTCAGTTGTGTTCATTGATTTGTATAGGATAGGAGTGGATAAGCAATAGCCGCCTGCTTTTTTTTACTTTCTTTGGACCTAGTGTCTGTAGTTGCTTAATTAGTTTTAGTTTAGTGGTTCACGTTTGTGGTTTGTGCGTACCCTATTTTGATTTTCGTTTAAATTGAACAATACGCACATAAATAATGGGCGATGCTACCAAAATAGAATCCCGAAAGTGTATGGTTGTGTTTTGTAGTAGTAGAGGCAAAATACCCGGGATTTCCTATTTCAAGTAAGTCTAATTATTATAAGTATTACTTATTTATACCTTATTGTTTGTTTCACTATGCTAACTGGGGCCCATTTCACAATCGGCAAGACTCCTCTACCGAATATTTGGTGAAATAATCACTTTCGAAGTCCGGGCCTGCCTATTTACCTTCACGGTGCAACAGCTAGCTCCTACTGATTTTCTAATGCGCAAGTCCAAATTGAAATCTCTTTGTTTACATTTCGCGGTCGTAAATTTGCCATGTTTGGTCTATTTATTGCTTATCCACTCCTATACAAATCAATGGTTGTGTTACGGAAATGTCAACAATTGTAAACAATTTGCTACCTATCTTGAAAGCTGGGTTGATTCAATGTAGTTAAGTCTTTCACCGTGAACGTATAATTTTACTGTCGATATGTGGTCAAGTGATTCCTATAGTGACAACCAAAATCGAGACAAAAATGCTCGTGCAGTGTATCGGTATCGGGAGAGAATAAACCTTGACATGCTGAGAGACGGAGAACTTGTGGAAAGGTTCAGCCTCAATCGAGAACCGTGTGAAAGCCTTCTTCAAGATATAGGCCCAGCAATGACTTATCAAACGCTTCGATGGTAAGGCTTGTCACCATTACAGAAACTACTTATTGCTCTGCAGTGGTTTGGAAACGGAGGGCAATACCATGTGGTATGTGACATGCATGGAGTGTCAAAAATTACCGTCTGCAGATGTGTTCACGATGTTATTGCTGCCGTAATCGAAATTAAATAAGATGCAGTGATTCGTTGGCCCGACAATACAGTGCACGTGACAGAACGCTTTCATAATTTGGCGGGATTTCCAGAAGTTTGTGGAGCTGTAGATGGAACCCTCATAAATAACGATGCCTCGCTTACGTCGACGACCATGAGAAGCATTCAATCACTTGCATTACAGTGTGTGTGCCTGACTTAAAATTTTATTATATAAGTGCAAATTGGCGCGGAAGCTTGCACAATGCGCGAGTAATTCGTAACAGTTCTTTGTTGCGTAGAATGAGAAACGGTTGGAGACCTCATGGAAATACTATGATTCTTGGAGATTCCGCATATCCCTTACGCGAATGGTCAATTCCACCAACTTATGACGATCCGATGAACCCAACTCAGACCACTTTCAACAGAGCTCATAGAAACACTCGACGCATTATAGAAAACGGCTTCGGCCTATTGAAAGAAAAAGTCTTTGCTTGAACCATCTACGGGTTGATCCAAACGCCGCAAACATTTTTAAATGTTGTGCGCTTGTAAGAACGATAATGTACAAGTGTAGAATATTTCACTAGTAGCTACAAGTGTATGAAATATTATTGTGTTACAGGAAATAGGGTTACTTGTAGGTACAAGCCATTTACTTGTAACTTGTAGACCTGTTACAATTGTAAGCATTGTGTTATAGGGCCCTGGGGGTAATGTTTGACGCTGGTTTAGCATTTTCTGATCATATTGCTGCTAGGGTTAAGGAAGCACATGGAATCTTGGGGTATGTTATTAGGACAACAAAGAATTTTAGCCTACGTGTATGTGTTGGTTGTTTGAAAGTCTCGTGTTGCCAAAACTAGAATATGGTTCTGTTATATGGTCCCCACAATATGATACTTGGGTTAACTGTATTGAACGTATACAAAGAAAGTTTCTGAAATACTTATACTTTAAAAGGTTTGGTTACTATCCAGAAAGAGGCTTTGATAATTGGACTCTGCTTCATATGTTTGAGTGTTTATCTATGGAAAACAGAAGGGTAAAAACATGTCTGATATTTCTTTTTAAGATTATTAGTAATAAGGTGGACTGTCCCAAGATTTTATCTGAAATTAAATTTTCATTTGGCGCCGGAAGTACAGGGTGTCCGGTTATAAATGTAACCCCCCTTTAACTTTTTTATTTGCCCTCTTATAAAAAAATGTTAAATACAAAAGTTGTAAGGATTTTCATACAGTTTTCTGCGATGTTACTAGAAAAACAATTGAACATCGAAATTCTACTGTACAGATTAAATTAATGTTTTTTTAAATGGGACACCCTGTATATTCTTCCGGATATCGATAGAGCTCTTTAAGGCGAGTTCAGTAATATAAGGTTTGTTGGGTCTAGCTATAATAGTTACCACGTTAATTGCAAGAATGTCGGGTATCTGATTATTACTGAACCCCTCTCCTAAATTATTTATTTGGTGAGCTAGAAAAAAATTCTTCCTTCAGAAGCTTTTCTGATGTTCAATTGTTTTTCTAGTAACACCGCAGAAAAGTTTCTGAAAGAACCTACAACTTTTGTATACAACATTTTTTCTAGCTCACCAAATAAAGAATTTAGCAGAGGGGTTCAGTAATAATCAGATACCCGACATTCTTGCAATTTACGTGGTAACTATTATAGCTAGACCCAACAAACCTTATATTACTGAACTCGTCTTAAAGAGCTCTAGCGATATCCCGAAGAATATACAGGGTGTCCCATTTAAAAAAACATTAATTTAATTTGCACAGTAGAATTTCGATGTTCAATTGTTTTTCTAGTAACACCGCAGAAAACTATATGAAGATCCTTACAACTTTTGTACTTAACATTTTTTTATACGAGGGTAAATAAAAAAGTTAAAGGGGGGTTACATTTATAACCGGACACCCTGTACTAGATCAAGAAATTGTTTCTACCTGGATTTCCCTCGCACTAATACCTTTAAGGCTTCACCTATATATAAAATGTGCTCTTTATTCAATAAATATGCCTCTGATATTGATATTTACCAAGTTTCTGTGAATCAATTCAAAATTAAAATTACTAATAGGCTTTATGAACATCAATCTGCAATGTTACCGTAGAACTGTGATTTGAATGACTGTCGTTTTATCTTTTTGTAGTAAGTTTTTTAGTTATGTATCGTTACATTTGTACTTATAAGTTAAATATTGTTTGTTCTTGCTGTTGAGTGTTTTTATATTGTTTTTTGATGTACTATTGTATCTGCTATGTGTTAAGTTTGGTATCTGTAATTGGCAATCATTGCTGTTGATACTGTAAGAAATAAATAAATAAAATGAATAAATAAATAAAACATCCTCGGAGGGAAACTGGAAAAACCTAATGTCCTTCGCTTTTGTGCAGCTCTTCGTTTGATTATTCAGTTTGTACACAGCCACAGCACAACGCATTATTTGACGAGCTTATTTAAGAATCACAATTTACAATTATATATTCATACAATTTGATCATGTCTATATTAATTAATATTACTGTCTATGGTAATTATTATCAATACTTGAAGACTGGTAAGTTCATAGTCAATACATGTAGTATTGGTATCGGAGGCTACACCTTAGTTCTAAAGACAATCAATGTAAAACGAAGTAATTATCTATGAAAACTGTAATTTTAGTGTTTCAAATCTGGCTAGTAACACTTCTCTTTTAAATTTTTCCCGAACTTCCCAACAGTTCAAACCGAAAGTCTCTTTCGAAACAATCTTCTTCGAAATGCCTCGAACACATCCTAGCCAAAGAGCACATTAAAATTGTCCAATCTCTTACAAGCGTTTACCCATGCTTTTCTTAAAACATCCTTGGAGGGAGACTGGGAAAACCTAATGTATTATTTCTCTTTTGTGCAGCCCTTCGCTTGATTATTCAGTTTGTACACAGCCACAGAACAACGCATTATTTATCACGTAATATTTGACGAGCTATTAGGAACTAAACCTTGATAATAATCAATCAATCAATCAATCAATATATTACGTGCCAACATACACAATGGTATTTACACATGTCAGAAAAAAGTTCCAAGTCTCACATTCTAATAAAATCATAACACTAAAATATAATACTGCAATAACAGAATACTGTACACTAAACAATACCAAAACACTAAGCAATAAGACTTTCAATAAAAAATAACAAAATAACACTACAGCTAGCTCGATAAAACACTATGCAGTAAAACTACAGTCAGACAATATTAAAACCTATACTAAAATCAAAAGGTAACACTAGATGATAAAAACTCATTAGTACTATAAAAGGCACAGGCTGTCAGAACTCTCTTAACATTTGATCTGAATTCATTGAGTGGCAGTACCCTCATGTGAGCTGGAAATTTATTAAAAAAATGTATTGCAAGATACCCTGGTCCGTCCCTGCACCTCTCCAGCCGATGATAGCTTGGTATAAGATCACGTCTGTGTCTGGTATTGTAGGGATGCTGCTCCTCATGAGCCCTAAACAAGCCCATGTTGCGCCTCACATACATAAGATTCTCGTATATAAACAGGGAGGAGAGTGTCATTATATTAAGACTGATGAATGCATTTCTGCAATCTTCCCTATATGATAGACCTGCAATTATCCTAACAGCTCTTCGCTGCAGCCTGCCTCAATATCTCAGAGGAAACACAGTTTGACAAGCCCCGGAGCAGGAAGATGTTTGATCCTAGCTTTCTCATACACGCTTCTGTGTGTACGTCCCAGCGCAGTTTTGTGTCAAGATGTACTGTAACAAAATCCGATTAAATCAAACTTAAATATCAATTAAAAATTACTTCAAACACTCTGAAAACTGTCATTTGTAATTAGAACAGCTCTAAACAACATTAAAATAACATAGGTTAAGTGGCCTGCCGCCAAAATAAGTCACCGATGACGTAGTCGACAATCGGCAAGGCCCCGCCCACATTCGCAATGTCATCTTCTTTTTTCTTTGTATCATGGGCCAGGCCTTAACATCAGGACCGGGGGTGACAAAGGTTCCAGCTTCCGTCAAGATTGTCAACATGGGATTCTTCATACTGATACAGCAAAATAATCGATATCGTTAAAAAATTACAAAATGGTAAATTTGCTCCTCAAACTGAAAATGCGAGACATCTTGCGGGACGCATGAAGTGCTAGGTTACGAAAAGAAAGGACGATACGGCGGCCCAAGGTTCAATTCCTGTCGTTTTTTAAAAAATAATTTTAAAGTTATGTTTGTAAACAGTATTTTTTATAAATTTTAGGCATGCCTTGAGTTAGTTTTGGTTAGTTCCTGTTCTTTGAGCCCCCGAAGCGAGCGGAGGGTCATGCGTGAAGTGAAATAATACATTGGGCTGATTAGTTACCGTGCTAGATCTAGCTCTAAGTAAACCCGCATAACAACAAGATAAATTGCACAATTTTAAAATTTTGTACTTATTTGGCTCTTGCGGCGAAACGGAGCCAAGCTGCGTGGAGATATATTTTATTGTCTTCTAAGAACAACTGGAAACCAAAATAAAGCAATATTCGGTGTTGACGATTAATGCTAATTATGTCCTATATACCTTTTATTCTTGTAGTGTGTTATTAAGTGACTTTAAATATACCGAGTAGTGATACGAGTCAACCAAGGAAGGCAAATGTATTGAATTAAAAGTAGGCAGGTTTTATTATGTAGTGTTCGCTGATTCTAAAAATTCGTGTGAATAATAAAGTGATATGGTATTTTTTTTAGAAATTACACATTGCCCATTATTTAAGTTAAATTAAATGTCGAGTTAAATGTATTGGGATTTTCATAATAGGTCTTAAAAAGTGTGAAAATAAGGCACTTCACATTATATATGTTTATTTCAGGACGTCACAAACTACTGAATCAGAAGTGCCAGCCAAAGCTACGAGAAGTCGAAGGAATTCTACTCAAGCCGCTGAAGAAACAGTTGAAAATAAAACAAGCAGATCAAAGCAAGGTAATAATGCAGTCTTACATAGAAATGATCATCAAAAAATATAAAAAATTAAAATAAAAGAATTCCAAGTCCAAGTCAAAATGTTACATTACTATACATATAATAATATACAGCACAGTAAGTTGGAGTACCACCTTTAACAAGTATGTAATTTATATTCAAAGTACTAGAATATTTTGAAGAACTTACTTTTCATATTCAATATATTTTAAAAATTAGATATTACGTTGAAACAATAAGATGCAATACAATAAGGCAGCTTCTGCGTTATAAAAGAATGGTATGACTTGAACTTTATCTCTTTTAGCGGTCCAAAATAAATATTTTATCATTTAAGTGCAATATGTCAGATATCGTTTTGTGTTCGACTGCCATTTGATGACAGCAATTGTACTGTAAGTTCCTAGGTCTGAATATTGACCATAAATTGAGGTTTGGCACACATTTTAAATTTGCGGTGCCAATGCTGTCAATAGACTTTAATTTAAGTTTAGTAGTTTACTTTTCTTTGATAGAAGCTGACTTAATGTATGGAAGCTGTTTTTGGGGCAGATGTGCTTAGTACCTTTTTAAATTTAAAGTTCTCACCTGGAAAATCGTGTACGTCATTACGTCACAAAATATTTATATCAAATTTTAACGCTGTTTAATGTAGGTACCATTTCATGGATACAAGTAATATCCATCTAGCAATTCCAGTAATTAAGCAAATAAAAAATTCTGTAATACAAAACTTCAAGAAAGCTTTCACCTCAATTATTATTTATTTATTTACATGTCCCATAGAGTTACAAAAACAAATATTGACAATGTCACAAAAATTCAATATGTAATGTGAACATTGAAGAATATAAACAAGACGATTTTTCATTACAAAAAAGAATATCGTCACTATCGTCAGTATTCAAAGTTTATATCAGAACATCCCAAAACTCATTTACATCATAATATATAAATTTTTTTAATTTTGACCAGGATATATTATCTAAGCATTAACTATTAAATTATTTTAAATAATGCAAATGCACTCTGCAAAACACCGAATAATTAAATTTGCTGATTCTAGAGGTGACAATTCCATCGGCATACCTACAAAAGAATTTTACATGTAGACTGCGATAATAGAAAGGAATGTGAATAAGTTATTTACAAACACTATACTAAAGACGGGATATAATGCTACCTTCTGGTGTTCAATATGTAGTGCAATATTTATGTTACTAATAGAGATCTAGCCGCTATATAATAGCTAAATCCAACCGCATTTAATTTTTTTTAGTTAAATAGGCTGCATCAATGCAGTCAAAGACACGCACCAGGTCAAAAAAACAATACCAGGTTATATAGTTGAAATGAAGTTCTTTATAAACCAATTCAAGTCACAGTATTTGTAGATTTTTTAGTTTGAAATCCATGCTGATTAGAAAGTTATGTATTTCCGCTTTTAGAATCTATCAACTATAATGTTTTTAAATAAATAAGTTTGAAAACTATGTGGTACTTAGTCCCGTAAGATATTATTAATTTATTCACGTACACAGTATTTGCTACATTAGTGTATTAAATCATCTTAAGCTACAATGATTCTTGTGGCCAAAGGTTCAAACTTATTACGACTTATATTAATGAATCATGACCTAAATTCAATCAAAAATAACAAATGATTTCCGAAGAAGGTAAATAGAGAATCTGGTAATATTAGTGTGTTTTAAAATATTAATGCGTCCTAATTGTTTGTCTTTTGTTTCTAACTGTTTATGGTGCAATTTAGTTTTAATTTTGCACTTACGTTTTATGTTTCGATTTACAACATCTTGATGGTTGGTTTTAAATTGACATTTTTAAAAATTTGTTGTTTTTTTTATTTATTTTTGTTTCCTATTGTCAGTAGCCATATTTACCTTCTATATGTATATGAATTTTAAATTTATTTTACTAATCCGGTTTTCCACCAAGCTGACGAAACAGTCATCAACACGAGTCGCGAATATAGAAACATGTTAACAACATTGCGTCGCTGACGACTGTTTTTACAAAGCGTTGAAAGCCCGTCGCGAAGCGGAAAGATTAAAAGTTTTCGTGTTGCGTTGCAGTTTCTGGTCACATAGTTTGTTTAGTGGAAACATGCAGTAGACAAATTTAAAAATTTCAATTATTAGTAGTTGAATTAATACGCGATTTCAACGTATAGTACAAACGGAACGAATTTCGGTAAGAATGGAGAAAAAAAATTGGACTAGGAAGAATGCAGTAATTTAATTGAAATAGATATAACTATCATGAACGGGTTAACTTACGAAAACTTCACATTTGGATTTTACGAACAGAATCCAGACATTTGTAGCGGAAATATTTGAAATTACTAAGGATGAAAGTGGTGAAAATTTAAGATTGGAAATGCTCAGTGTCACAGGGAGAAGGCATACAAGTTTAAAGCCAAAAGGTTTTTGCAAGATTGAAATAAAGCCAAGAAAAGACATTCAAGTGGGGACTGAGAGGTAAAATAATCAGTCATGCAAATAAAGAAAATACTGCCATATGTTTTATAGGAAATGATTCTATGGGAATTTTAAGGTAATAACGTTATGCAAAATATATTTTGATCTTTAATTAAATAATTTTTAGTGTTTTTTACCATAAAGACTTATGGAACCATCTCTGTGTCTGTCCGTCCATATCTCTTTCCCAGCACTTTTTTTCTTAGACTATATCACAGATAGTTGAAGTTTTGCACAGATTAAATTTTAAGGGTGGGACTGGTCGACTGTTCAATTTTTCAATTCAATTCAATTCAATATGCTCTATTGACTAAGAAAAATACAAAGATTTTTATGGACAAAGCAGACTAAACCTAAACTATTACCAATTCTCGCTTCTTATAAGTCGTAATAATTATTTATTTAACAACATAGAAAGCAAAAGAAGGAAAAAAGAAACAAAACAAAATAGGATTTTTCACAAACAAACAATGAAAATTAAAAAATGTTAAATCATATACAGTCAAAAGAAGCCAGAGTATCAATCAATCAATCAATCATTGCTTTATTGTCCAAGAATACAATTACTCCTATTGACAAAGCACACTATCAACTAATTAGCATTAGAGTATTAATAATATCGAAGTATAAAATATAAAAAGAAAATACAGACTGGTGGGTTAAGATAAGATAAAATAGTATTTATTAACGGATGAACCATTTTACAATAAATGTACAAATATATAATAAAATAGCCCATCATTATAAATCATCCAGACAATAAAAACAACAAAAACAATA
>MU181916.1:1492925-1507872 GCA_016904865.1 Pissodes strobi
GAAAATACAAGGTAAAGTCAGTATCCTTCGCGACACAAACAATGGCCTGCATGACTCAAGGGGCCTAGCATGACACAAATAACGCAATGCCCTCTTCTGTAATACAAAAAGTAAGTTGAAAAGATAGTCACTACAGGCTGCCCAAAAACATACACCATATCGCAAATGGGATTCGACCAATGCGAAATATACACTTCTGGCAGTGGCCTCGTTCAGCTCCGAGCGAAGCATCCTTTGGATATTTTATTTGAAATTTGCATGATATGTTTGTCGAATCTCAATATGCCATCAATGTGTACACCAAGAAATCTGACAGAAGAGCTGTTATTTAATGGGGTAGAGCCAAATGTAACATTATTTAGCGTACACTTAAATGAAACAATATTCGTGTTGGAGATGTTGAGCACAACACAATTGGCGTCGCACCATTCCCCTATGCGGAGCAAGTCCGCATTCACGCCTGCCTCCAGGGAACCACAACAACGATTGTGCCACAAAATCGTTGTATCATCCGCAAACATCGTGAAACTGTCCGAAATGTCGATATTTGGCAGATCGTTCACATAAAGAAGAAACAGCAGAAGCCCCAAGACCGATCCCTGAGGAACTCCAGCAGTAACCCGCTGTTCTCTGGATGTTTCATCACGAAAAACAACGGCCTGACCACGATTAGCCAGATATGATGCCATCCATTCCAAGCACCTACCGCGAAACCCATACACTTCAAGTTTGCGCAACAGTATTACATCGTCAACACAGTCGAAAGCCTTTGTGAGATCCCAGAACACTGCAGCAGCAACCTCTCCGTCATTTTCTACATGCATAAACAAATTTAATGAGTCAAAAAGGTTTGATAGTGACTGGGTATGTAAATTCATTTAATTTGCAAAATCAACGTTTAAATCTGCCGCAAAAACTACAAGCAAAGGAATTCCCGACAGAAGCAACTCCAACTTATTCAGAAACGAGTTAAAATCAGAAAGAGGCGATCTATACAAACATACAATAAAAACATTCAGCTTAGTCGAACGAACCACAGAAAACTCAAATTCCTTCTCAACCGAGAGGCAATCAATTTGTAATAATTCAGGGGAGTCAATTATACCATTTATGACCTTGAATAAAAATATTAAATCTAAGAAATCTCTTCGATTTTCTAGTTTAGATAATCCCAATAATTTGCTGATTTCACTATAATTCATATTTTCATAGGGAATGTTTAATTTGTAGGCTATAAATCTTAAAAATTGTTTCTGTACTTTTTCGAGATTATTTACATGTGAATCATAGAAAGGTGACCAAACAATTGAAGCATATTCTAAGATGGATCTAATAAGAGAGCAATATATATTTTTAAAACTATAGATGTTATTAAATTCTGAGACACTACGTTTAAGAAATCCTAAAAATTTCAGAACTCTGTTTTTTACAAATTCGAAGTGATCTTTAAACGATAAGGTAGTATCGAGAATAACTATGAGGTCTTTTATTTTTTCTACACTTTCTAAATTGGTGTTATTTTACATTTGTCAATGTTTAAGTCTAAGCCATTTTTGTCACATATTCAAAGAATCTATCTAAATCTTGTTGAACCAAAAGGCAGTTATAGTCTTGTATATTTTTAGGTCATCACAGTAAAAAATAACTTCACAATGTCTAAAACATTGTAGAATATCGTTCAGTTAGCAATTAAAAAATACTGTCGATAAGTGTCCCCCTTGTGGTACTCCTGACTTAACGTCAATAGTGTCAGAAAGGTTATTGTTCACTTTAACAATTTTCGACCTGTTAGGAAACTTTTCATCCAAGAGAGTAATGAACCATAGATACCTATTGCTGAAAGTTTTTGAATTAGAATATTTATGTTGACTCTGTCAAAAGCGTTGGAGAAGTCAGTGTAAATTACATCAATTTGACACCTCTCCAAGGCTTCTAACAAGTAGTTCGAAAAAATTGTAAGATTTGTAACTGTGGATCTTCCACTAATAAAACCATGTTGTTGATTAATGATTGTATTATTTATTAAGGAACTTGTTTGTGATGATTTAATTGACCCGAACAGTTTAGCAAAAATATTAATGTGACATATTGGTCTATAGTTTTCAACAAAAGATCTATTTCCATTCTTAAAAATCGGTTTTACATAATGATTCTTTCCATTTATTTGGAAAGTTACCTGTCGATAAAGAGAGCAAACATTTTTTTTTAAGTATATGTGAAAATGAATCTACAATTGAAAATAAAAGCTGGAGATATATTGTCAGGGCCAGAGGACAATTTTAGATTTAGTTTTTCAATACAGTTAAGAACTTGACATGCGGTAACATTGCAGGAGCTTATATCGACATTACGTTCAAAATTGGGGGTTTCACTCAGAATGGAACTAGAATCAGTGTATGCAGAGGCAAAATATTCCTTGAAAAAATTTGAAATTTGAAAGGCTTTTTAGAGGAAGGGTAAAGAGGTTTCTGGTTAAAAGAGGCTATTATGATGTTAATGACTTTTTAGTGGATATATTTTAAAATTGTCATGTTTTTATATCTTTATTTAAGTCTTTTTGCTTTTAATGACTTTAGGGTCATATGCTGGTGTTGAGAAAACTGATCAACTCAATGTTTTAATATTTGTTGACTGTTATGTATTATATTTAGTTAAGATAGAATAGTAGCCTTCTCTTTTTTTTTGTTTGATTTATTTATTTCCAGCTTTGTCAACAAGAAAATTTCTTAGACAATAAATCATTCATTGATTGATTGATTTCGCTTGTGTCATTAGATAAATTACCATTAAACTGCATAAGATTGGGTATATCATGATTTTTACGTTTGCGATTTATATATTTCCAGAATTCTCTCTTGCTTGTGATTGTATTTTCTAATTCTGTTATATACTCTTTGTGCAGGATATGAGTAGGGTTTTGCAATTTTCTCGTAATATGGAAAATAACTCATAATCTCGTATAGATTTATTGGATTTATAGGTTTTATGAGCTTGCTTTTTATTAAGAATGGTTTGTTTTAGTTCATTCGGATAATACTTTGGGAATACCCTATTTCTGCAGCGATGGCTGGATACATATAAGTCAATTATTTCATATAGAATCTCATAGAACAAATCAACAGCTTTGTTTATATCAGATACATTAATAATTTCATCCCAATCAAAACTACCTAAGACCTCATTTACTATGGTTCACATTATTGAAGTCTCTATAGTAGTGATCATATTTTAAAAATTGACAATTATCACACATTATATTACAAACTAGTGCTGGATGAAACCTATCACATTTGACAATGGGAAAGTCAGCAGTATTTACAATTATTGAGCTATTTGAGTTTGTAAAGATTAGGTCTAAAAAATTACCAGCACAGTTAGGAGTCTTAAAATCACCACATAAATATGATAATGAGAACTCATGTTTCTGGTAGATTTCTTCGATGGATGCTACATAGTTTTCATACAAATCTTCACTTGAAGATGGCGGTAGCTAGGCGCAACTAAATAGAATTTTATTTTTGTCCATTGTTACTTGGACAGAGACACTTTCAATGTTTTTGTAGCTTGATTCAATCTTTGAAGATGGTAGATATTTTTTAACTGCAACCAACGAACCACCTTTAACAGCTGCGTCATTCATTTCACTGCTTCTATCTATGCGATATATATTATAATCTGAAATATTAAGTTCATTATCATGTATATCTGCCTGAAGCGATGACTCAGTAATTAAGATCACATCAAACTCTTCTAAGTTAACAGTAATTGAAAATTCTTTCAGCTTGGTTCTTAATCCATTTACATTTTGATAATAGACTTTTAGTTCCTTACATGATTGTCGTCTTGCAGTTGGAAATTTGCAGGTTCATTAGGATTTAAGTTTCTGCCTTGCCTTCGAAAGTTAAATCTTCTAAAGCTAACACCAACTGGCCAAAAACTGGGGGAATTTACCTTTTCGTAATTTTCAATATTTATTCCAATCTTGAACGAGTTGATTCTGTCCAGAGTCTTCAACTGTTCAACAACTATTTTATTATTATTAATAAGTAAAAATTTTAAAAGTGTTTTAAGTTATTACTAAAAAAAGATTATTGATTTTGTACTTAAATGTGAAATGAATTAACTATAATTTGATTACTAAGGTACTCCCATTTCCGACAAGAAATATTCACTAAACTCATGTCGCATTTCTTCAGCGATATGTGAAGATTTTCAGACCACATTTTGATTTTTTTTCTCGTAACCCCTTTATTCATTCTGTCATTCGTTTTCTATACCTTCTACATCCAATGATCTTGGTGAAATATAAAGGTTATTTGATCTGCATTCTTTCTTAGGGTGAGAAACTGGTGGTTTCTACTTCTTGTGGTTCTAATAGCATAGGTTTGTGAAGGCATCTAAAAACAAATGTTAAAATGCCAAACACATTCTCCGCAACTCTTCTTGCCATACCACACCTTTCAAGGTGATCACCGTTTCCTTTGCATTGTTTTCCACACAAACCGTGCATTCCTTTAGACTCAGACAGAGACAACGGCCGGAGGCCAGCATGTGTCTAGAATAACTTCGCCTTTCGGACCTCTTTTCCGGAGATTCCCCCAGAGTCTAGGCTCTTGAGAGGAACCTACACTCCCCCTGGAAAAGAGGGATTAAGCTTGCAAATAGTATAACACGAACCCCAAAAAAGTAAGTTTCTGCTTAATACCTACAGTAAAGTTTTAAAGGTCCTAACGTTAATGGTAATAAATTCATGTCCTTTAGAAGCACAAGTGACTTTCATATGTTACCACCTTTCAATAGATTCAATTTTTGTACTTAAATAAAATAGTTTTTGGTATAATGCACCTTTTTAGTTTGCCGTGCAATTGTTAGCCTATCTTATTATTATATTTAATTTTCCTTCAATAATAGTTATTTACATTATTATAGATGATTTAAAGCGTTATTACAGTCACGAGTGGGAAGAACACACATATCAATATACATAGCAAGGCAATCCCATGCGGTGCTGGGTTATACTGTATGTATGTATATATTATCTACGATCACTTAAATACAAAATTTAACTTAATTTTAATTCTAAATGAAAAAAGCAACCTTAACATCGAGAATTGTTATATTAAACTATGAAAAGTATTTTCTGTAAATGCAAGTGTAAATGTAAAGTAACTGTCGGGCGATCTTTCACAAAAATATCATCTCTATAGTGGTTGGTGTTTTGTTTGTAAAAAGGTCTTACGCAGTATTTTTGCTTTTTGTTCTCTCGTTTTTTTGACTTGATTTCGTTACGACAAGCACACGCGTAATCACAAACATATCATTGTCTATAGGCGACTTTAAAATTAGAAACAAATCGAAAACAAAAATACATTTTTCCTATAACCTCTTCTGCAAATAAGAAAACAACGCAGTTAACGTGGCTAAAAAGCGGCTAATATCACACCCATGTTGAAAAAGTTTTCAACAGATGTGTGCAATTTAAATAGGACTATTTGAATAAATGGTGGTTCTGTCAATTTGACAGCACATTTGATTTGACATTTTGACTACAGATGTGGATGTACTTTTCAACACACGTATTGAAACGTGGATTCCAGCACGTTTGTTATATTAATCATTAAGAATCTCAGGAGTGCTTTTTGTGTCATTTTCATAGGTGGTGGTAGGAAAAATAGTGTAGGTTACTCATGTTAAAGTACGTTTTCAACTTCAACATTTGTTATATGTAATATACTATTCTGCCGTTTGGTAGAAGCAGTTTTTTTTTTGTTTCAAAAACAGCAACTTGTTTTTGTTACTGTTTTTGGAAAGAAACTAAGTATGTGACTTTAGTTAACCGCAGTTGTTGATAATTTTGGAACTATGTTTATCCTTAAATTTGTCATTTTTATCGGCCCAAAACGTATTGAAGATGCACCTTTTATTTATTTTCAGCTTCTATCCTAACAGAAGAAAACACACAAAAGGGAACAACTCCAGCCAGGCGAGGCCGAAAACCGTCAGTGACAAGTGAACCGAAAGATGAGGATCCTGAAAAAACTAAGCCATTGCGAGGTCGCAGAAATTCTAGAGCAGGTAGTGAAGATAATGAAGATGAAAAACTTCAAAATACTGCCCCAATCAGAAGTAGAAGAAGTTCAGCAACCGTTGAGTCCGAAACACAAGTGAAAGATACTCCAAAAACACCAGCAAGGGCAACTGCAAGGCGTAGAAACTCAGCAATTGAAAACGCGATTACTGATGAAATTTCTACACCTGGCAGGAGAACTACAAGGAGCAGGAGACCTTCAGATGCTGAAGAAGTCATTGAAGTGGTGAATAAACCTGCTACAAGAGGCCGCAAGAAATCAGTAAATCAAGAAGAAGAAACTAGAGTCGAAGACGTTGAGAAACTGGCTCCTAGAAGGGGCCGTCGAACGTCCACAGATAATATATCAACAAACGCTGCACCTACAACCCCAGGAAGACATACAAGACGTACCTCAATCAGCCTAGAACCCGAAGTCAAGGATATTGCCCAAGATGAACAGAAAATTAGTTCTAAAGTAAATTATGATAATGCCGAAAATGACACCTCCCCAGTTTTATTAAAGGAAGTGTCTGTTAAAAGTACATTATTAAAGAAAAGGAAAATTTTGGAAAAAGTAGAAGCTGAGCTTGATTTAAGCATCATAAACGAAAGTTCCGATAATATCAGTATTGAGGAGTCTTCAAAAGATTTGTTTCGCAAAGGCGAATTTCAAGAAATGTCTGCAGAAAAGTTAGTGAGTGGCGAAATAACACATAGTATAGAAAACGCTGAAAATATTGGCAATAAATTAACCGATATAACAGGGATTCAAAAAGAATTATCGTCGATATGCGCAAGCACTGGCAATTCTCCTTCAAGCATGAGTCCTACTTCCAGGAAGAGGTTGAGTATAGATGTCGAAAATAATCCATCTCCAAGGAAGTCGCCAAAACTCTGTGAGATACCCGAAAGGAGCACTCCTCGACAAGAATCGAATAGTGTTGAAAATGAACCATCACCAAACGAGTCTTTAGTAAACGATAACGATTTATCCACGAGCAATACTTTCCCGAAAGAACTACGTCCAGAGTTAAAAAAAACGACTCCAATAAAGTCTAGACACTTGCTGAAAGAAGGCGACGAAGGATCGAATCTCGATGGGAAAACACAATCGCCATTTGTCAGCTCTGGGTCTGACGGTTCATTTAGGTTTCACCTATCCACTGTATCTATGGCAGATAGTGTGCAAACTTCCACTCAAGAAAATCTGCAGGAGGATCTCCTGAACACATCTGCAGAAAGCACAGGAAGTAACAAGGAGAACATAGAACTTACTAGTTCTGTCAAGGCTAAAGATTCGCTTGAGAAATCGGTAATAATTCCATTTCAAAAACAAATAGTCGTAGCTAGGGTTTCTAATGTGTTCAAGCCAAACCAGAAAGAGTGCAGTTTTATGGAGCCAATGGAAGTGGACGACTATTCTATGATAGTTGCCGATGGTTCTATTGCCGATAAAAGCCTCTCATCGGCTGAAAGCTCAGTTATATTTAATAGAAACCCCACCAAATCGAGCACCGAAGCCTTACTGCTCTCTAACAAGGAAAAAACGTCAGATGTGATAATTAAGGAAACGATCGAGATCTCTTCAAACATTGATAAGCATATGCAAGAAAATTCAGTCGAAGTGATGAATCCCCTTAAATCAGCTGAAGATATTTCTAAGCAAAATTACGCAGAAACAGAAGACAGTGGAAATTTACTGATTGAAGATATTGAGAAGAATGCAGACTTTAGTGTTACATCAAATTCTAAGATCCCGGAAAACGTAGCGTTAACTACTTCTATTCTCAAACGATCTAAGAGTCCAACAATTTCAGAGGTAATACACAATCCCGTAGAGAAAGTTCAAGTTGTGTTATGCAGGAAATCCAGTAGCCCAATATGTGTTCAAAGATCATCAAGGAAATCAAAAAGTCCTCTTTCTAATAATGGCAGTACAGACAGTGAAAATCAAGTCCAAAATAGACTTAGGATTTCTAGATCTAGCCGGAGGTCAAAATCGAAATCACAGACCCCTAGTCCTCTTAGAACTGAAACTGACACAAGAAAATCTAAAGCCAAGTCCAAAAGCCCTAGTCCTCATAGGTTATCTGATATTAAAAGAAACGATGTCGAGCCTGATTTCTTAATGAACAGATCTAATTCTAAATCGAAGAGTCCTGCATCAATGCATACTTCAGACCATGAGGATGATAGAGAGTTTGAAGCTTTAAGTTGTATTCAAACTGAATCTAAAATTGACCGCAGAGAAAGCAGTTCTACTTTAAGTGGAAATAGGGCAGCTAGGTCTAAATCAAAAAGTCCCTTACAACAGGCAAGCAGCACAGATAGTGAAAATGAAGACCAAAATAGACTTAAGATTCCTAGATCTGGCCGGAGGTCGAAATCGAAATCACAGACTCCTAGTCCTCTTAGAACTGAAAAAATCAATTTGTTTGTGGATACAAGGGAATCTAAAGCCAAGTCCAAAAGCCCTAGTCCTCGTAGGTTATCTGATATTAAAAGAAACGATGTTGAGCCTGATTCTAAATCGAACAGTCCTGCATCAATGCGTCCTTCAGACGATGAAAATGGTAGAGAGTTTGAAGCTTTAAGTTGTACTCAAACTGAATCTGAAACTGACCGCAGAGAAAGCAGTTCTACTTTAAGTGAAAATAGGGCAGTCAGGTCTAAATCAAAAAGTCCCTTACAACAGACAAAAATATCTCCACAAACTGGAATCGTAAGAGAAAGACATAATTCTTCAAAAATATGCGAGCAAGAGATCCCTATCGAAAATGAAATCGCAGTTCTTCGACAAAGCTTTGAAAATCCCAGAGGTTCTGAGGAAATACTTATAAGTAGCGAAAAAATAATATTGGATACGTCAGATAAGACAAAAAGTTTACCTAGATTTGAGGAATCAGGGCATGTAGTTTTAGAATCAAAACCCTCTATGTCGAAAGGTGAAAATTTTACACTAAATTTTGAAGAAAATATACCTGAACGAAGAATTAATCAAGACAAAACTGAGTGTCATATCGCTGTTGGCAAAAATAACGATTCTGAATCTAATAGCATTATAAATGATGATGATGACGTAACCCAGTCGAATATTAAACTTTCAGAATCTACTCATTATGATTTTGATTTACCATCAGATGATGATGATCTATCTGATTCTAAAAACAGCGGCGATACTCCTACATGCACCACAAGTCTTCTCGATAAAAGTATTAATGTTAGTCTTGCGCAGAATGAGACTGTGGGAGAGAGTCAAGACGCGAATAAAGCCAAATATGTAAAAATAAACTCTAGTATCAATGGCTCTGAATTACCATCCGAAAGTTTAAAGAATTGTCCAGACCGTGTTAAACTTATCACTGAAAGCTCTGCATCAATCCTACAGAATTCCGATTTTGAAGAAGACGTTTTTGAAGCAAGTATCAATGGCTCTGAATTACCCTCCGAAAGTTTAAAGAATTGTCCAGACCGTGTTAAACTTGTCACTGAAAGCTCTGCTTCAATCCTACAGAATTCCGATTTTGAAGACGTTTTTGAAGCAAATGAAGATATGAAGAGTGCTAGGGACCCTATTTGTGACCAAACTAATGCAGATCATCAGAAATCGCGAGAAGACAATGTTCAAGATTCTTACGATATCAGTATGAAAGGTCACACCAGTAACAATCTTAATCAAGCTGATTCATGTAGAAGAGAAGTGGATGAAAATTCTCAAAAAGAAACGGTGGGCATTACTTTGGTCGACAAAATCAATCAAATGAAAGCTGGCGTAGAACATTGTAAAGAAAATAATATGTCTATCAATAAAGTAAGTATAAGTTCTGAAAACCAATTAGAAGATTCGCGCGAAGAGGCTGTTGTCTCGAGGGATGATGTTGAAACATCACAAGAACAGGATTCTGAAGGAGTTTTGTTATCTAAATATTCATCCGACAAAGCAAGTATTGTCGAAGCTGATACGGCATTACACCATTCTAAAGATGACGTATTGGTAACAGCTGAATCTCATGACAATCCCGAACCAAGAAATAAAAAGCTGGATGTAACAGTGGACGACGACAATAGTAACGATACTTATAACCATAATGATGGAACTATTAGTGAAAACGAGGAAAATAAATTAGATTCGGATGAGATTGATCAAGTTGAAGCGGTTGTAAGCCCTAAACGTAACGGAAGATCCACCAAGAAAGAAAATAAAGAACTAGGTGATGCTGTAGAGCCCATTTTCAAAATGGCTGCAAAGGTTAGTGAAATTAAGGTATGTTAATTACCTCTTAATATTATTGAACAGGATCTATTCATTGCGCATGGAAATTGCCCATCTCCTTCTTAGCTTTGGAACCAGACAAGATGTGGCTTAACCTTGTACAAATCCTTCAAGGCATTAGACACCCAACGTCTGCTTGTTCAAAAAAAAAATCCATCAGATTCCGCACCTAGATTTGTTAGTTTTAAAGTAAATTTTTCAGAAACATTTTTTTTGTTTGCCATTAGATTCTTTCTACAGTTTTTAGGTCACTATCAGCTTGCTAAAATGAGTGTTTATTCTGAACACTCAATTCAGAACTATTCCATCAATGGGCAAAAGAATCAAAATAGCTTCTATGTGAGAAATGAAAGTGACTTAATTTTATTTTTTGAGCGTTTCCTACATCACCTCAATTTTATACCAAGTAGTACATATAACAACTACATAAATATGCTATTTAACCTCGTTTTTACGCGATACCGCCATCTTTGGATCGTAATATTTGTCTTACTTGAATCTATAATGAATTTCTTAGATATTTTCGATTTGTTGTAATATCATAGATTCAATAAATTGTACTTAGTGTCAGTTTATAAATTGGACCGAAATGGTCCCATTCAAGTGGCGTAAAAGGAAAATGTTTTCAACCTTAAGATGAATTCACCACAGTTCTGTAGTAGTTTGGTATTCTGTAGTCCACAGAAAGATTAATCTATATTTACAAATTAAAGTAGTCTTGAAAAATTAATCTTACTTAAGCTGATACTGAGCTTGCATCAAAACAGCATTTTTAATTTAATAGGTCTTACTTACAAAAACGTTCTATTATTGACATCCCAGGCAATATTAAATTTACATTACTCTATATTTAAAAATAAGGGTAAATTTAAGAAGAGGAATAGGGATAAGATGTTGACAGACTTTGATTCTAGTAGAAACAGTTTGTCTTCTACATATTCAAACATAGTTAAGTACTTTAATATTCGTTAGAATATGTTATCAAAAAAAATTATATACCCTATTTTTGTAATTTTAAGTTCAGGACAATGTAAAATGCCTAGACTAGAGGCAGTTAAATCTTGTAAGTATTAAATTAAATGCTCTTATGTATATATAAATAAAATAATGAAATTGTGAGCTTACAAGTTTCCACACTAAGAGCCGTCAACTGTTGCTTACAAAAGGATCTGCAGCAAGTGGTATTTCTGTTTCAAATAGTGATAATATGTCACAAATGGTGCAGTTAAAAGTAACACTGCTGGTGACACATGAGCTGAGGAAAATATTGGCAGTAAAAGAAGGTGCAGAAATCCATCTGAATAGAAAAGAACCGTAAAAAAAAAATAAACGAAATTCAGGGAGCAAAGATTTTTGAAACGTTGAAGTGTGAGTGCAGTCATATAAGGACATGTCCTACCAAAGGGATTCAAAGAACACATAGCTCATGTATGGTAGAACAGGAAAATCAAGTGTTGCCGAGCTTACTTTGGAAAATAATTATGGAATAGCAAATAAATTAATTGATAGCATATCTGACAGGAGATTGTTAGACGCATATGAAAGTAGGAAATTATTAAATGTATGTATAATAAAATTGCCGAGAAAACAGCTGATGATGTTAAGTACATACGTTAGACATTACACAAGATCCCATAACCCAAATCGTAAGTATTTATATTCAACTATGTTGGGGTTTGGAACCTTCGGCAACATGCACTAAAACAGAGTTTTATCCACAATACCGAAACAGAATTTTTGCACTCGACGCGCGTTTCGCTAACCATGTTAGCATCAGATGATAAATACATTTTACTGTACGTGAATTGTATAGAAACCCTTTTAAAGAGCATATTTTGCAATTTAATGTACCACAAGAAGGCCATGAAAAGTGATTCTGAATTGGCAATATCGCACCAGGAGTACAACGTTATCTCATTTGGCCTTTAAAAAGCATTAGCCTCCTTGACGACGTTAGTTACATATGCATACTATAGCTTGATATATCAAAGGCAAAAGACTTATCACTTGCAGACATGCTTTTTATAAATGTAGCGAAGGAAATATAAATATATTGCATATATATTACATGAAGTTAAGAAAGATGTAGTTTCAAAAATTACTAATTTATTTCAAGATGCCTTCCCACTAAGAACGTGCGTTGCGAACAAGAACATACGAGATTAACCTTTCATTCAAGCCGACTATTTCTGTTCAATATGGTATCTGACCTTCTCTGCACAGAGGTTCTGAATGAGTCATAGGTCACATAAACACATAAGAATGACGCTAAAAACTGAATGCACTATCGGAATAAGGGTCCTCTCTAGAGTTTAACGGCATGTTTTTCAAAATTCTAGCTAATCCTTTTTTTGAAAAACAATGAAGTTAAATTTGCCGTTACGTAAAGTATTGAAAGGCTCTAAATTATATTTAAACCAAATTTATAACAAAAATTATTCAAAGTTTCCGTTATTGGTTTGTGTTACATGCAGACTTACGCTTTGTTAATATGAAAATAATAATTTTACATGAAGTTAATGAAAATGCCTAACTTCGAGTCCAGTTTTACCAAAATAACAAGAAATTCTACCCATTGCGAATGTCATTTGATTTATAAAATTTCAAGAGAAAAATGCCACAAAAAATTATTGAAAGGAAGAAGAAAAGAGAATATAAGAAGAGCCGGTATAGAAAATGATGCAGCAGAATCCACAAACACAAAGAAAAAAAAAATACAATTTGCAAAAGGTGTTTAAAAGAAATACAAAGGGGAAAATCACATGTTTGCACATAGTCACAGACGGAAAAACATATTTTTTGTTTATTGGAAAATGTAACACAAATTCAAAAAGAAAAGGTTGTTACATCTGTCTTAAGAAAAAAGGTGATAGAGGAAAATGGACTGAAAATAAATAATTCTGAAATTAATTTGTGTACAAGTGGAGCTGTGACAAAGGTGATCTTTAATCCAATAACACGTTGTAAAAAGTTAGGCTTTCAAAAGAGAGTTTGGAGAAATATCAAATTAGTTCAGGTATTTCCAGCAAAGAAATGAACCTGTTCATTTCTTTGCTGGAAATACCTGAACTACCTGTTTAGTCAGGTATTCTGCTGGCAGAAAATCAATACCACCATTCTACCAAGAGTATGTTATTCAAAGATCCAAAAATGTAGGCAATTTGTATGAAATATGTGAATGTGAGAGAAAGAAAAATAATAGGAAACTAGTCTCTAAACTTAATGGCGGATGGAGGACAAGGCTTTTTAAAAATTTGTATGTCAATAATTCCAGAAATGGATCATGAAAATGAGGATCAAAATAAAAACAAAAAATTCAAGGGCACAGGTGTACATAAGCTAATTATGTTACATATTCCCCAAGTAAAAGAAACATACCATAATATAAAATTACTGTTTGACTTCATAAAAATGAATGATATTTCTTTGAAATTTGTGTCAGATTTCAACATTGAAACTGTCGTCAACATCCCTTTATATAAAGAACGCAATGGTTTAAATGTTTTGCAAAAATGTGTCATTCTAGAATTGCACATACTTCAGGGGTTCATCAAATTCTGGAATGGACTAGTGATACTTCTGGGAAAAGAGCAGGCGTTAAGATGGCCTAAAAACTGTATTTGGTCTCCAAAAACTATCAAGGTGACATCTTTGAGGGAAATGCATGTCGAATGCTTCTGTAACATCCTGACACTCTTCTAACAAAAGATTTTTTGCAAAACATTAGACCTTTGGTCATTTTACCATATATGTCCCTATTTAAGGCTATGGAGAAAATAGTGGAGAATTATTTTTCCATCAAAACGCCAAATTTTGGCAAAATCAAAAGTCACATACCAAAATTAGTAATTATGTTTAAAGCTGTTAATGTATCCCAAACTTTAAAAATGTATGTACGAATTAACCATTTGGAAGAATGTCTCGGGTTTATAGACAAAGGATTCGGTAAATGGTTCGAACAAGCTGAAGTATCCGTGCACCGCGAGTTTATAAAATTTTGGTATAAATACAAGATCAACAACATGACACATCCTAGCAAGAGTCGTTGAGAAGAGCAGTTGTTGAGCTTTCGTCAATAATGTATAGTAAACTAAATGTGAAAAAAATTACTTGGGCAGCATATTTGATGGAGAAAAATTATAGAAGGAATTCTCTAAAATACTTCCGAAAGTGTACCTGATACATTGTTGGAGGATATGAACGAGTATATTATATGACCCGGTATAGAAGTCTAGCAGATGTACTCCGTACATATTTTATATAAGGCTGCTCTGAAATTATCCATATAGAAAGTAATTTAAAAAAAAAGTTTTGGTTTAATGTTTATAAAATAGAAGTATATTTTCTTGCTCCTTTCTTTCTAATTAGTACTAATTTTTGTAATAAAAGAGGTATAAAAACAATGTCACGTTTGGTCCTCTTTGTTTTTTTTTTGAAAGTTTGCAGCTCTCTTTTTCCATTCTGCCCTTTTTTATGATGTGGTCGCCTCTGAGACGCACTCTTTGATAGTCTCTGGTTCTTAGTATTCTCTAATACTTCTTGGTATATCCTAGTACTCTTAGCGGTAGTATTTGAGTAAAGGTAGTCTAGTGCACACTTTTTGA
>MU181916.1:1507972-1518466 GCA_016904865.1 Pissodes strobi
GGGGGGGGTGTGGTGGGGGGGGGGGGTAGAGAATTACGTTCACACTGAACTTAGACTTCCGTTGACAAAAAATTGTACAGGGTTATCCAACGAGGACTAGACAAGGCGATTTTTTTATTTTCCCTGTACTTTTATAAAAAAAATAACTGAAATAGCCATCTTATGTAATTTTCTCCCGCGAATTCGGATATGTTCAGCAAAAAACAATTGAACATCAAATAAAAGTGCTAGGGGTCACTTTGATATTTTTTTAAATGGGATGCCATGTATATTATTGCATATTTGGATTGTGCGAAAAAGTCTAGACATGAATGAATATGTCCTATACCTATCTACCGGTTTTTGAAATAATAGTACTTGAAGATTTAGTTGAAAATCGACCATTTACCAAGTTTGACAGCTTGTAAAATCTAAACGGCTAAAGATCGTATGACACTAACTTTAGATTTAACCAGAAGTTTAAAAAATACCGGATAAATTTAACCTCTGGTTAAATAAAAAGTTAGTGTCATACGATAGCTTATGAAAAACCAATATAGGAAAGTGCAAACCGTTTTGTTCTATCTTTAGCCGTTAAATTTTACAAGCTGTCAAACTTGGTAAATGGTCGATTTTGAACTGTCAATATTTCAAAAACCGTTAGAGATAGGCATAGGACATTATTCATTTCGCACAATCCAAATATGCCATTATATACATGGCATCCCATTTAAAAAATATCAAACTGACCCCTAGCACTTTTATTTGATGTTCAATTGTTTTTTTGCTGAACATATCCGAATTCGCGGGAGAAAAGTACATAAGATGACTATTTCAGTTTTTTTTATAAAAGTACAGGGAAAGTCAAAAAATCGTCTTGTCTAGTCCTCGTTGGATAACCCTGTACATGATGTAATTTTTGGTTGCATTATTGCAAATATATAAACATCCCATTGCTACAGTACCGTTTAAAAGTTACTTATTCTTGTTTTAGACACAAATGACGGTAATAGTACTTGAAGATTAAGTTTATATAATACAAAAATCTGTACTCTATATATTTTTTAAATGAAGGAATTATATGCGTTATAGGGAGAAGAATTGGATGCTAAGTCTACAAAAACCGCAATTAAAGGTGACGATACTAGGCCAATAAAATCCAGACCATCTTTGGACGCATTTGCCACATCCAAACTTTCTGAGTATCTTATATCAAGAGCCAAAGATCTTCAAGAATCCAGCAGTGAAGAAGTGGCCGACGAAGAAAGTGAGTCTGAAAAGGAGTACCATGAATTCATTGATGGAATGGCTGAAGAAGGTAAGACCAGTCTTTTGCCGGAAACCTATAAGCCTAGGGGGTCGAAGGGGACACCGGCTAACTATTTCCAATTTCCTTTCAGTTTATTATCAGCACTCAACAAAGTGTAAAGTATCGTCGGAGAAAAAAATAGAATAACTTTGTTACCAAAATATTGAATTTGCGTTGTAAAGCTCGGTGGTTTCAGAAACATCCATATCTTATGCACATCTGTATAAATAAATGTACAACAATACAAAGTGTGAGCTACGCGCTTTCATTTCGTTTTGGTGGCTAAAAAATTAGTAATCTTTATTCGCCTTTTTATAATACAGAAAATAATTACAATTCTTGTGTTCGCCTATGCAACTTCTGCGTTCTTTGAAGTTTAAATTTGAAGTTTATTCAGCTCTTTGTCATATGAAGTCATTCATTAAAATAAAAAATTATATTTAATATAGTTTTTTCAAAGACATAAAAACATAGACAGAGCAGGTCATTCATAAATTACCAAATGTTTACATACACATGCATTAGAAATATTAACGTGAAGAGGGAATAAATTAATAAATGAAAATGATGAAGATGGCGGCCGAAGTGCTTCAAATATTTCATTCCTGTACGGCAACAACGACGCTTCTGTGTCATGGTTCTACCGGTCGTAACATTTAGTTAGTATTATAATCTACACGGTATGCTTTAAAGCGAAAAATTTATATTTTGTCATGCTCTATTTTCTAATAATTATAATACAATGAATAGTTTCGGCGGTAGGAACCTTGTGAAACATCGTTGAATAATAATACTAGGGATAATTATTAGTACACTGCTTTTAGATGTTTCAAAATAATTTAATGAGATAATTTTCTCTACATATGTTTCGGCTTGATGAGGCCTTTATCAAGAGTAGTTGTATACTAAAATCTAAAATTGTTATACCCTACTAAACCACCTGACGGTATTTTGTTTTTATTGCACTGTCAATTATGCAAAATCGATTTTTCGTGTTCTTTAATCCTAATATTTAAGTTTCGACCAGTTTGTCCTACGTATACAGCTTCACAGTTCACACATTTATTTTGTAAACACCAGATTTAGATTGTTTGTCAATTTTGTCTTTATTGTTTATTAGTCTTCTCCCTAGATTATTCTTATTAACCTGAATTGTTTTACAGCCAAGTTTATTTAATTTTTTTGAAACTTTATCTGTAATTTTCGGAATATAATTGATAAATTTAAACGGCTCCTTTTCTAATTCGAATGTAGGGTTATAAAATTGTTTAGTTGAAATGTTCTTCTGTTTTTTCTTTATTAATTTGTCAATCAAAGCGATCTTATAACCGTTATTAATTGCAATCTGTTTGATAATGGATACTTCTTTTTGGAAACTCGCCGAGTCTAGGGGAAAGCTGAAAAGTCTATGGATGAGACTATGAAGAGCGGAAAGTTTTACTTGCCAAGATTGGTTAGAGTCTTTATGAATTATTGCATCGGTTGTTGTTGGTCAATCTCAATTCAATTTAAGCGAATCTCTTGTCTTTGTAATATTTATGTCCAAAAAGTTTAAAATGTTGCTAGATTCTTTTTCCATGGTAAATTGAATTCTATTGTTTAGGGAATTTAAAAATGTTAAAAATGTATCTAAGTTTCTGTTGGTTCCTGTCAAGATGCAAAATATGTCATCCACATATCCCCCAAAAAATATATATTTCTGATTAATGAATTGTTGGTGTTGAATAAATGCTGTTCAAAATCAGCCATAAAAATGTCTGCAAATAAAGGTGAAATCAGAGAGCCCATTGGTAAACCATTAATTTATTTGAATATTTCATAATTATACTGGAAATAATTTTGATCTATACATGTACGAATTATAGATTTGAGATCGCCTTTTTCTTTTACTAAATTATCAGAGTTATCTATTAGTCCATTAATAATACGTGAAAGTTCGTTTAACGGTATGGAGCTAAACAGACTCTTCACATCAAAGGAAACCAATATTGCATTATTTGGAATTTTTAAGTTTTTGACTTTATCAATGAAATCAAAGGAGTTTTTAAGTGCATACTTAGAATCGAATTTAATGAATTTTGGTAAAATATTCGTAACGAATTGACTTAATTTGTAACATGGAGCATTCAAATAATATGATACTACTGGTCTGATTGGGATATTATCCTTATGAATTTTAGGTAAGCCGTAAAAAATGGGGGGTGATTGATTCATTAATTTGAGAAAAATTTGTAAGTTATCAGGTAGTACAGAATTGTTATTTTTTAATAATGAAATAATTTGTTTTTGGTATTTCATAGTCGGGTCTTGCGTTTTTATAAAATCTCCATTATGCAAAAGTTCTTTGATTTTAGTATCATAATCTAATTTAGTTAAAACAGTTATCGTGTTTCCTTTATCAGCTTTAGTTAATATTAGGTTATTTTATTTTGCGTTAGTATTGCTTTTATTGTGTTTAAGGTTGTAAATTCTTTTTTATTCAGTTGAGTATTTGAATTAGATTTAAATTCTTCAGATATGTTATATTTGTTTAGTTGCGAAATGTTTGAAATATAATTTATTGCTATTTGTGAATTAACTACCAAAAGTTCAAAATATTTTTGGTTGTAGGATTGTGGAGAATATTTGAGCCCTTTTTCTAATAAATTATTCTCAGTGTCTGTAAATACTGTATCTGTGAGATTCAAAATTCTTGGATAAAAAGTGTGATTGCTGTGTGGCTGTATACTTACATCAATAAGTGTGACAGTTTTTAAAGAGAAGTAAATACCTTAACTTGTTTAGTAGAGTTTTATAATGTTTGTTCGCTATTAAGTTAATATCTTCCCGAACTATCCTGTCCCTATACTGTAACACAAAATGACCTTCTTTCTTCAAGAGTTCAGTGTAGATCAATTTCTGATGTTGGATGAGGTGGTCCCTTCTTTTGAACCAAAAGCGTAGTTCATTCTGGAGCCAAATCGTGTATGCTTTTTGGGTCATTCTTCTGGCCTCTATGGAGTTATGGTTGCAGTAGATTTTCATGTGTTTAGGTGTGATTTTGTTTCTGATGTACTGTTTTAAAAACCAAATATGATTGGAACACTTTTTAGATTTTAGTAAACATCGTCGATAATATACCGCACCCGCGTTCTTAATACAATGAATATTAGGATTAAAGAACACAAAAATCAATTTTACATAATATTAAAAACTCTGGCTTAGCAAAACATTGTATGGAAAATAACCATTTTATAGATACGAATAATGTCAAACTTTTACACACGGAAACAAAAAGCAAATGGCTGAACCTTTTGGAGTACCTAGAAATCCAAAAGTCACAAAAAACAGACGTTTTAAATACGAACGACCAACTGACCTGCTCTTGAAACACCTGCATAATTGACAGTGCAATAAAAACAAAATACCGTCAGGCGGTTTAGTAGGGTATAACAATTTTAGATTTTAGTATACAACTACTCTTGATAAAGGCCTCATCAAGCCGAAACATATGTCGAGAAAAATATCTCATTAAATTATTTTGAAACATCTAGAAGCAGTGTACTAATTATCCCTAGTATTATTATTAATAAATATAATGTCTCTGTCACGTTATTAAAAACAAGCTGCCGATTTTCCATGATACAGGCATATTGTACCGCAGAAGCGGTAAGTAATACTACGGCTTGCGTATACTATTTTATAAGAGGGGAAGAAGGGGAATAATGTTGGCGTGTTTAGTAATTTAGTGGTTTTTTTTTGGTTAAGCAGTTAAGGTTTCTTATTTATTTGGAACAAAAATTGGGAGAAATGGAAGGGAGAAATAATATAGAATACTAAGAGAAAAATGGCCTTCGGGTTTTCAAACTACCAGAATAGAGAATAGTTTTAATGCGATTGCATTGAGCTACCTATTAGAGGTAGGCAACCTATGGAGTTAGGGCGAACGAATAAATTCGTTGATAATAACTGTTTAACCTTATGTAGTATTTTTAATGATAACGTATGTATCTGAAGTTTTGGAATTCTTTCCAAACTTAATTGTATTATTTTATTGTGAGTTACATCAAGTTACCACTGTTCAAAAATTACTTGTTACTGAGCAATAATAAATATACCAAAACACATTAGTGTCAAAGAAATGTTTAACAGGGTATACCAACTTGAAATTCGTAGTAGTTATTTTCCTAACAAGTGCGGAGAGTCATACTTTCCCGCAGACGATTGCAATGGACCCAAACGATACGAAGCGAAGTTCGGGCAAGCAGTCGAGTGCGGGAAAAGTTCTGCATGAGTTAGGAACAATGTTTTTCTACGACCATGATGCACAAGACAAAAACGATAAAAAATTATTTTTAAATATTTTTATAATTAATTTTTCTAGAACAAAGAATAGCAAAAAAATAATTAGTTATGGCTGACTGGTGCACCAAACACTAGTTGATCTGTAGTTTGACATGTTATTTGTAGTGACACTCTTAGATGGAGATAGATCTGAAATGGATATGGATTGGTTGAAGGACTGATGGCGAGGTTTCGATTTCTTTCTCATAGGTCGAGTTCGAAGAAGAACGACATTGATGTTCAAGATCTTATTGGATAAATATTTTGTTTGTTTTGTAGATTCTTCTAGATATCCCTCGACGACAGATGTGAATTTTCATCTACCAAGGCCTCGAACCAGGTGCGATTTCTACAAATAACATCTTACCGCTGCGTCCCGTCAAGTACGGTTCATAAGACGCAGGCAAAGCAATTTCCATCATCTTTGTCATACGGCTGCATCGACCTGACGAGATCCATACAGATCGAAACGCGTCGTCGTTTTTGCCGACAGAGATGGTGGAAATTGCTTATGGTTCACACAGTTTGGCTTTCCATAATTTTTGGAGACCATAGTAGTGACTAGCGCATTGAACTCGCATCTGGTAAATAATGTCCGCTAAAGCCACGAATTTTTTTCCGTATATATATATATATATATATATATATTCTAGTCAACCTTCTTTTTCATTTCTTAAATTAGAGCGTCCTACCGCTAATAAAATCGTGTTGATGTTAAATTTCCGACATTTTCGCCCTTAATTCAAGGGTTGATAACACTAAAAACCGGCACTAGTTTGGGAGCATAACTGTACCCCTGTTTTCGATTTTCCTGGAAAAAACTATGGCCTGTTTGTTTTCTTCCAGAAAATCCATATAAAACAAGAGAAGTTTCGTTGAAAACGCCCACATTGTTTAAAAAAATATATTATTATTTCACAAAGCTTTAGATACATACGTTTTTTACGAAAATAGACGCTAATGTTTTTACATCATGTCTTTTTTGCTATATTAGGGGTTCATTCGCTCGGGCGCAGTTTGATCTAGATCTGGCTCTGCTTATAAGTAACATTCTAAAATCTGGAAGAATTTTTAATATGTGACAAATAAATGCTAAAAATACATTAAAATTATTCTTGATTTCAAATTGTCTATCTCAAATTGCTATTTCTTATACAGGATGTTCGAAAAAAAAATGAATTTCTCTTTAAAAATAGTTCAGTTACTTCTTTACGCTAATTATTTACAAATTATTCAACAAATCTAAATTATAATATATTTTGTTGTTGAAATTGGCATGCACTAAAAGCGCTTATGTTTTTTTTTATTTTTACATAGGTGAAGAAGATACTCCTTCTGAAGACAGCAACCAAATTATTGATGAAGGGGAGTCTATTGGATTTTCGGATCCTGAAGACGTGAGATCGGAAGATGCTTATGATGAAGACGATTCGTTCATCTGTGATGAGGAAGAGCCAGAACTTTTATCAGAGGACGAGTATGACTTGGGCAGTGAAAATAAAAAACCTAGAAAATCCAGAATTATTGATCCAAATTCACTAGGTGATGAAGAGATAATAAAAATATCGAAAAAAAAGGTTATAAAGGAGAAGGTTAAGAAAAAGTCTAGAATTATTAAGATTAGTGACTCGTCCAGTGAGGAGGAAAGTAATTTAGTGCATATAGAGGTTAGAAATAAAAACGCTTTGAAAGGTGACGAAATCAATAATCAAAGTTCTAATGATTCAGTCATTGTTATAGAAAAGTCTAGAAGTGAAGATGGTAATGAAAGTGTAGCTCATGAAGATCCCAGACTGGAAGTTAATGTCAAATATAGTAAAAAAACTAAGCAATCGAGAATAGAAAAAGATAGTGATGTAATTGTTATTGAAGACTCCAAAGAATTGTCGTTGAAGACTCTAAATATGAAGAAGTTGGATCAAAGTTCTAATGGATCAGTCATTGTTATAGAAGAGTCTAGAGAAGAACTCGGTAACGAAAGTGTAGTTGATGAAGATCCTAGAATTGGTGTTATTGCCAAAGATAATGAAAAAGCTGAGCAATTGAGAATACGAAAATGTAGTGATGTAATTGATATTGAAGACTCTAAAGAATTATTGTTGAAGACTCTAAACATGAAATATGATCAAAGTTCTAATGGATCAGTCATTGTTACAGACGAGTTTCGAGACGAAGAAGGTAATGAAAGTGTAACTAATGACGATCCCAGAATTAGTGATATTGTCAACGACAATGAGAAGGCTGAGCAATCGAAAATAGAAAAATGTAGTGATGTAATTGTTATTCGAGATTCTAAAGATGAAATAACCAGTAATGAATCAGTTTTCCAAAATATGTCGCTAAATGCCCTTAACACTAGTCTACAAAAAAGACATAGAAAATCTTCACTATCAATCCAGGAAAACATTATTGTAGACGGTATGAAGGACCCAATGATAAGTGAACGAATAAATAGTTTGGTCGAGTCTTTTTGCTCTACTGTTAAAAAGGGAGAAGTTGCTTTGAATTTGTCTCTAGAATATGAGGATTCTGCGGAAACTCCAGCAGCCCAAGGAACTAACAAGACTGAATCTGTTCATATATTAAGTAATGTTAAGATTTGTCCAGGCCCTACTGAAAAGTCGGTAGGAAAACAGCAGGAAGAAAATGTATCAAATGATCTAGATAGTGAAAAAGAAATGAGCACATCTGTTGGTCAAGTTGAAGACCTGAGGAAACCTCTAAATAAAAAGAAAAAGCGGAGGTTAAGTCGGAGTTTAACGGATGCTTATGAAGAAGATAAACCAGTTAAAAGGCGAAAGAAGAAGAAGCAGAAAGGTAAGCTTGCTAATGAAGAACAAGTTCACGAAAAAGCTAGCAAGCTGAATAAACTGAAACCTGATTTATCACAGCTCAAAATGGAGTCATTTAGTTTAATGAATCAATTAATTACCGATGTTAAAAATCGACCTAGGCGTGTTCTTAAGCCATCATCGGCCATTTCAGAAGCAGAGTGTTCCTGGATTGTTTCCAAAGATTCAAACATGCAACCTTCCACGTCTCCAGTGTGTAAAGCAGAGAGGATGAGGGTAGTACCGAAGTTACATCCGAAAGATTTTAAAAATCAATTATTATCAGATCCTAGAAGAGTGAGACGGATTGAAACAAAGATATTGTTAAAAAATAAGGGCGCGTTTTTGTAAAAGTAAAAATGTAATAATAAGTCGGATATTTGAATGTTTCATTTTTATGTATCTAGTGAATTGTTTATTTGTTTTTGTTAAGTCGTTTTAGTGTATATGTTACAATTAATATGTATATATAGCTATCATGTAAAAGATCCAGCTAATTTCGGTAATGGACAGTGAACGGCTAATAGGCGAGACACATTTTTTCTTCAACTTCAGCAAATGATCCGAGAGCATGCTTGAATTTGCACTAGTTGGTTCTTTTTTCCCTTCAAGCTATCTGCATAAGATAAGCGAATTAAACTAGCCCAAGACGTATTCGCTGAACTTGAAGAAAAAACGCGTTTAGCCTATTATTAACCGTCCATTTGGATATTATGCAAACTAGCTGGATAGTGCACATAATACGCATGTATACATTTTAGTCATAACATATACAGAGTGGTGCATCATGCAACCAAGATGGCGTGGAGGAATACGCCCAAACGGTAAGAAATAGTTTTAATAGGTTTTTTGAATGTTGTTCAGTCATTCATATTGTGTTCTAAAAATAATATTGATATGTTGAGAACGGCTCAAGAAGCTGTGGAAAAAGATTTTTTTAAACGTATTCTGGAATTTGTCAATTGCTATCTATCATCTGCCATTAATTTCCGGTTTTGCCAAAATTTACAAATTTCCTCTTTTAAAGCCAGACGATATGTAATAATTAGAAACTAAGGTGGAATGTACAATCCGTTTTGCTCTATCTTGAGCTGTTTGGATTGAAGTGGTGTTAATAAGGTTCACATGTCATATCTCGCATAATAAAACACATGTCAAAACAAAATAATTTTAACGCATGATAGGTGGAATTTTAAACAGAATTCAAAAACTAATATACATGCTATTCCATTAAAAACGCTAAATTTTGTTTGCTACTCCTTTTTGAGCCATTCCGTGCGTACCAAAATATTTTTAAAACACAAGAAGCATTACGTTTTTTCTTATCGTGTTGACGTACTCTTGCGAGCCATCTTGGGTGCACCACCCGGTATAATACACTACTTTTTATATTTACTATTTCCTTTACAAGTAAATACTTTTGAAGAACATTTTACTAATTTAATCATTGATGTTAATATAATAGATATGTTTTATATTTTTCTTTTTTTTTTTCGCAATGTGTGCCTTGCATTATACCCACACTCTTCAGGGGTCGGCCTTTTTGAGAAAATATAAAAAATCTGAATTATGGGCCATTGATGCTATTATAGTAAACTAAATGTATGAGAGCTGAATCTCACAATTTTATTGTTGATGTCTAAAAATGTAAACAACGAGATTACTAAAACATAAAGAAATCTTATGCTACTAGGGAAGTGCGTCATCTCGTTTAGATTTTGGCGATAAATAATTTAGTTGATTACAATCTGTCATGAGGAAATTTCACCAAATTTTTGTTATTGCTGATTTCGATAGCCCATGAAAAATAAGTGGACACGCGTTTTTTTTCATAAGTAGAAAAATGAGACAGATTCAGCGCCTTGAAACGCCCTTATGACGTCACATTGCACATGAATTGTTACGTCGCACTATGCTTTGTATATCTATACATACAAAACTAAAATCTGGCATAGCTCTCGTAATAAACATCTTATTTAGTGGAAATAAAAATGTAAGTATCGGTTTTTTCACTATTCTATAGTTTGCAATAAAAAATAATATAGTTTTTTT
>MU181916.1:1533466-1550513 GCA_016904865.1 Pissodes strobi
CTTTCCCATTGGTCGATCCGCATGGCCCTCCGCTCGCTTCGCTCGCTACGGGGGCTCAAGAAAAGGAAACTAACCAGGTGCTAACCCAATCTCACCCAAAACATACCCAAAATCAAGAAAAAGAGCTGTTTAGAAACATAATCTTTAAAAAAATATAAAAAAAAACAAAGGGGTTCGAACCCGCGTTTTCCAGGTGAGACTCAACGATCTAAACCTCTTCACCACAAGAGCTGTTGATAGAAATCGATTGCATCACGCAGACATATCGTAATACGAGATGGATCGACCAATAGGAGAGGTCGATTTTTACATAGTGCACTATTTGTGTAAAGGATCTTTAAATGCTACTGATTGTCAGCTTCGGGCCGTATTTAAACCGAATATGGCAAAATAGCTACTGGGAACTTTTTAAGCTGGTCGTTTAGTGATCCTAATGCGGCAAATTAATCCGTTAGTCTCCCAAAAGTGCCGACTATTGGCCGAAGATTTCCCGAGCGTTTTGTGTTTACTGGGTTGTCCAGATCATCACAAAAGTTCGTCTCGTCGCCGTCATAGTTTATAACATTAGCGGGAGGAACGCTTCGGTATGGTAGAAGCCAACTGTGTAAAATACTCGACGTGTCTGCCTATAAATCATTTGAACTCAACTCCGGGAAAATTGTTCTCAAAGCGTTGGTCCCGTTGGTTATTCCAGCCTTCGTTAAGTATTGTACCATAACTACCATCTACCTCACATCGTAGCTTTTGAAGGAAAACACCCAGTCGGCACACAGAAGCAGAGGGTCTACTAACTTGCGTTCTTCAACGGCAGATAGAGCCGGTTGGCCCTAATTTTTCGTACGGCAGGTGCACGGACATTATCATACACCGTACTATATGGTACTCCAAAATTTACAACCACCCTTCGTTTGACCATTCGCCTCTAGCGAGCAGGGATTACAAACCATAATGATAGGTGGGCGCGACTTGGTTTACTATTTAGAGGGTTTATTTGAATGTCTCCACGGTTCAGCGAGTCAACGAGTTGCTTTCAACGCGTCAAGTGATCTAGTAGTTCGATTCTAAGTTTTGTGATGCGAGATGCGACGCTCCGGGTTCGATTACCGTCAGTGGCAAGACTTTTTAAGGTTATGTTTGTAAAAAGTTTTTTTTTCTTCATTTTGGGCATGCCTTGGGTTAGTTTTGTTTGGTTGCGCCCCCGAAGCGAGCGGAGAGAGCCATGAGTGATGAAATATTAGACTTCTAAAATAATAAACAAACCCTCTAAATAGTAAACAAACCAAGTCCCCCCATTATATGGTTTATAACCGTTGCCCGCTAGAAGCGAGTCGTTTGACCGCCTCAACCGCCCTTTTTATGTAGAGTGGTTTATATATACTACTTGTTTTCTTGTAGGGCCCACTTTTTTCATATACTTTCAGAGCATTTATAATCTAAAACAAAAATTTAAAAATCATATTGGTGCCACACAGGGTGAGACTGGGAGGGTTAGTGAAAAGGACTTTCTAAATGTACTTGGATTGAGGTTTGAGCAACTAATGTCATCCACATACCTGTACCATACCCTTGGAAAATATTCGAACTCCTGGCTGATTTCATTTTCAAATTTACTCATGAAAAGATTAGCTAAGAACGGCGATAAACAGTTGCCCATTGCCGTGCCGAGTAAATTTGAAAATGAAATCAATCAGCCAGGAGTTCGAATATTTTCCAAGGATATGGTACAGGTATGTGGATGACTTTTTCGCGATTTTCGACACAAAAACCGCTAATATTGAAGATTTTGTAACAAAACTAAACAACCGTTTCCCCACCATTAAATTTACTTATGAAGTTGAGAACAATGGCCAGCTACCATACTTTGGTGATTAGGAACGATAATAACACACTAGAATTTGATATTTACAGAAAAAATACTGCCACTAACCGATATATTCCTAATGACTCCTTCCACTGCGACCAACATAAAATGGCCAGCTTTAATTTTTTAGTACACCGTTTGGTTAACTTTCCTCTTAGCAGAGAAAGATTTAATAATGAAAAGGAAACAATTAGGAATAGAGCGAAAATTAATGGTTTTAATACTAACTTAATAAATAAACTAATTAATAGGCATTTGTTTAGAAAGACCATTCGTGATTCCACTTCTTTCGTTAATCAGGATGAAAATACAAAATGTGCTCGAAAATATGTTTCGATACCGTATAATCCTCAGTATACTAGAGGACTCCAAAAAGTTTTTAAAGAAGTAGGTTTAAAATTAGTATATCAGACTCAGTTTAAACATTAAGAAATTATTAGGTGGTCCAAAGGACAAAATTTAAATATTAGAAAGAAGTGGAATATATGAAATTGGATGTATGGATTGTAACCAAAAATATGTTGGGCAAACTAGAAGACATATACAAACGAGATTCAAAGAACATATAGCTCATTTAAAGTATGGTAGAACAGAAAAATCAAGTGTTGCCGAGCATGCTTTCGATAATAATCATAGAATAACAATCAAAAATTGAAAATTAATTAATTCATAACATAACTGCAAGGAAATTATTAGACGCATATGAAAGTAAGGAAATTATTAAATGTAAGAATAGTTTAAATATAGATCGAGGGCCTATTCCATTGTACTGGTTGATCAAACGTGACGAGTGGGATTCCAGGATTGGGTCTTTTTAGTTCCGCTTGATCAAGCAAACAGTAGTATAAAAGAGTGTTAGGTAGTTTTTAATTTTAGTTTTAATTATCTCCTGAAGATGCTAACATGGTTAGCGAAACGCGCGTCAAGTGCAAAAATTCTGTTTCGGGATTGTGGATAAAACTCTGTTGTAGTGCATGTTGCCAAAGGTTCCAAACCCCAACGTAACTAAAATTTCCCAACTTTAAAACCTGAATTTCCCAACCTAAAAATCAATTTGTTATAAGTATTTTTTGTTTTTGCTGTTAAAGTGGTTTTAGAACACAGCAGTTAAGAAAAACAGATGTGTTATGCTTTTAACAGACATTTTATTTAATCTTATGAAAAATGACAAACAGAAAACACAATTATTAAAAAAGTAGCTACGTAAACACTAGCTAAGAACAATATTTTTAAGCTGTGCCCATTTGTAGGGATGCACGATATTTTCCGATACATCGAAAATATCGATATATCGACACTTAAATAGCGACATTTTGACATCGATGGATTTTAAGTCGATATTATCGTACATCGATATATCTGACAACGATATACGATATATCGTCGATATATCGATGGATCCATCACAACGCGATAGTTACGCGCAATGGAGCAATTACTCAGCTTACGCTTCGTCTTTTTTCCATCTATGACTATGACGTAACACGAACGAGGGATCGAAAACTTTGTGCTCCCGTCAATTTCCAAGAATACAGTCATAGATAAATATATATAAGGGCGAAAATACAGTGGCTTTAAGGCACACTACCCAACCCAAGAACCACGTCCACTGCCAGTATCGCCATCTATTGGATCCAAAAAAAACAACGTTTTTGGCATAGTTTTTTTACAAATTTGTTCTGTTATTCATTTTTTACACGTCAAATTATGTTTTACAGTGCATTTAATTAAAAGCAGCTATTAGCTATATTGACGAATTTATTAGTTTATTAATTAAAACAAACATTCTAAGAACGCCGTTGTAAAACAACTATCTGCCATCACTTGATAAATCGTTTTAGCGAATAGCTCTCACCATTCACAACTTATACCATGCCAGCTTAGTTGAGGTAAAACATCAAATATGTCGCAACTGTATTCGCAGATTCTTTTATCGGGTGGTTCTTCTGCCTCATCCTCAGAATATTTATATTTTACCTTTATATACCTACTTGTTATCGTTTATTTAGTCTGTTCCTTTTATGTTATCCTGTTCTTTGTTCTTATTGTTCTTAAAAAATTGGCGTGTTTTAGTAATTTCGGTGTTTATTGATTGATTATGACTCCAGGCGCTTTGTGGAAGTATTTCACAAAACTTGACAAAACATTGGCAAAATGCAATTTCTGTGGCAAGAAAATTCAAACATCGGGCAGTACGAGTAATTTGTCAAGTCAAGTTGGCTTAAATATTTATTATTTACAAGATATATGTATATGATAGATGATAATTATGATATTATGTAGAAAGCTTAAATATATATAATATTTTTTACGATACATCGATGTAATTTGTTCGATATTTTCGATGTATCGATGATTAAGAAGCGATATTTTTTACATATCGATGTTTAAGTATTCGATACATCGATATTCGATATATCGATGATTTTAAAATTTTGTGCATCCCTACCCATTTGGTGACAATAGGGTCTAGTATCATGTTTAGGGATGGCAACGATGCATCGATGTTTTAAAAAAATCGATACATCGAAAAGGAAACATTGGAAAGGAAACGATGTTTTCCATCGATGTTCGATACGAACCAATGCATCGATGCATCGGGCCAATGTACGAATATCGATGTTATGTACATGATGTTGAAAAGCTCTGCTAATCATACCGTGTTTTCTTGTACTGTCAAGATTCCCTATTAAGAAAATTAGAAAATCGCTTCGGCACGCGAGAGCGCGTGAATTTATTAGCATATGGTACATTTTTTGATCCTAGATTCAAAAATGTACATTTTAATAACCCCATTGCGTCCTCAAATGTCTTAAAAACTAAATAGCCTCGTCCTTAACGAAATAAATTCCAAAGAAGGAAGGTCAAACAATTCTTCGCCTGAGTCTAGTGACAACGACAATTCACATTTACAGGATAAAGAAATTGATATATGGCGTATTCATAAATCGTTAACTCAGCAACAAAATGTTAAATTAAGACATGTAACAAATAGTGATGATACAATTAATGCAGAAATACGAATGTACCTTTCGGCACCGCTTTCAAATCTAAAACAAAATGCGATAGAGGAATGGGAACACTTAAAAGCCACATATCCAAATCTCTATCAGGTGGCCAGAAAATATCTTGGGGTTGTCTGCACTTCCGTTCCTTCAGAAAGACTGTTTTCGCGTGCCGTAGATACTGTAACGCAGGAATGGAATCGTCTGTCTGGAAAACTTTTGCCTAAATTAAATTTTAAATAGTGTTCCAGACGAATTCTGGTGATATTGTAATCAATATACCTTGTATTTCCAGCTCATAAATATTCATATATTTTTTATTTTAATTTGCTTTTGGGAATGTTCATGTTTTATTTGATAGTTTATTATAACGTTAATGTTTGCCATTTACATTTTTAAATAAAACATTTTTAGCTATTCTCTTAACTTGTTTAGTTCTTCACAAAGCAGCAACGTGTAATTTATGTACCTATACTGGTCAGCGGTCACACGTAACACATTTCCTTCCAGGTATTAAAAAAATATGAAATATTTTAATTACACTATAAAAAACATCGATATTTCACAACATCGATGTTTTTTTATCGATACATCGAAGGCATCGATGTTGTCTTTCCGATGTATCGATGTAACGATACATCGGTTTCTTGGTTCGATGTTGCCATCCCTAATCATGTTATCTAAAATTTATTTTTCAGCTTTGCACCGGTCAAGTGTTTTGTCCTCTATGGTAGTCCTTAAATATTTTTTTTATTATTTCAAAAGGCTAAAACTTCTTTTTTTTACTACTAACATGATAAATCACCATTATTTACTCCATTCCTCAAATGAGAAGTAACATTTCTCACCCTAGGTAAATAATAATATTCAAAAAAACCTAGGTCAATAATGAAACGGAAACGGAAAATATCAAAAAGTCAAACTTGTTAGTTTGACAACTAGTTGTCATTTCGGATTATTTGAAAAATGAGTAGGAAATGATTAATTTCAAAATCTAATCAATTCAAATAATGATAAGGATTGTATCAGTGCTATTAGTAAAAAATATATATACAGTATGACTCACTTTTCATGACTCCCCATAATATTCTTATTAATAATGCGACTTTGTCAAAATTTAGATGGAGAATGGAGAGAAGGTACTTTGTATGTATGGAGCTGTCAGGAGATTATTAGCGTTTTTTGGCGAGTAACCACGGTTAACTACAAGTAATACTGAAGTAAGTGCCAAGCGGGCACCCCACCACAAATTGTACTGTCTGCTTCTGTCTTCGCCAAAATACCGTAGTTAGATCTTGCATTGCTAGAAAAGAATATAGATATTTTGCATATTTATTTGAAAATGATCAGTTTGATCAGTGCAGAACGTTTACTCATATTTTTAATGACAGAATGGTGGCCTCTGGAGATAAGCAAACTAATGGTATTTTTGCGATGAATATGTTCAGGATACTTTATGCTGCCCAAATCCCTTTTGGGGCACATTTGTGTAGGAATTCCGATGCGTATGAGGCTTCTACAGAAGAATTTCATGAACGTATAATTTACAAACTTGTTCAGAATGGAAAAACAAACATTTCACATGTTTAACGTTTCAAAATTAATCCGCAATGACTCCATCAAACCTCGAGTACCACACCTCGTCACGTATGTAAGTTGTAGTAAGCCGTAGTTGAAAAATGATGATGTAATAGTGACGTCACGAAACTTCCCCTCACTTACCACAATTAAATTAATCCTCGTGAAAACAAAGTAGTATCCTCTAGTATGCCGTGGTTAATTGTAGTTAGCTCGCGAAAAAACGTTTCTTGTTACGATAACTGTCAGTTAGACAACTGAACTTCTAGGCTACTTGATATTTCGAACTATTTGAAAAATAAGTAGAAAATGACTAATATAAAAATCAAATCGAATCAAATATGGTAATATATCAGTGTTAGTAGTAAAAAAAAATCTATATATACCTCGGTTGAGAAGGCCATTATTAACCTCGCACATTATATCCTTCGGCGCTCCGCGCCTCAGGATATAAAAGTGCTCGGTAAATAATGGCTTACTTCTCAACCTAGGTATATAATATACTATTATTTGTGCTACCGAGTATCCAGGCAGCGGTCGCAATCAGTTGGCATAACATCAGACAGTTGCTTGTCTCTGGTAATAGTTAGTAACAATTAACATATTAACAAATTTTGGCATTTTGGTAAAGTTTAGATGCGGTCTCAGACAATTTTTCGTCACGCGCGTCTGAGGATCGCGGTCAACACCGATGCCTATTAGTTGAAAATTCCCGCCTTATTTGAAATAAAATAGGGTAGAATAATAATTATTGTTGATTTCCGCGTTAAGAGGCCTGTGCACCGGACCGCATGGTCGAATTTTAGATTTGCGCCTATCCAACGCAGGGAGACGCGGTTTGTCGTATGTGGCCAGTGTTGCCACAAGAACTTTTTTTTTCGAGGTGGATTAGAGTAAACGAGCGGGGTGGAATTGGGTCGGTGAGGGGTAGATTAAATAAAAGCTAATATATTCACTATTTTTCATTTGGGAGTCGCAAATTTTACTAACGTCTAGCCGCTGAAGGTAACTGACTATCCATATGGTATTATTATGGCTTTGCATGGCCCTCCGCCCGATTCGATCGCCAGGGGCTCAATCAATAAGTACTAACCAAGTGCTAACCAAAACTAACCCAAATTAAGAATTATTGTTTTTTATTAATTTAGCTTTTTTTCTTAATTTTGGGTTAGTTTTAGTTAGCACTTCGTTAGTTCTTGTTGATTGAGCCCTCGTAGCGAGCGAAGCGAACGGAGGGCCATGCAAAAAGCCATAATAATACCATATGGATAGTCAGTTACCGTCAGCGGATAGACGTTAGTGCAAATTTTGCGTTAGCCTAAGCATAAATCTAAACATTCCCATGGAACTCACTAATCACTAAACAGTTTGACGCTGGACAGAATATATTCACAGTTTTAGCACACTACAACAATTAACAAAAAAAAGCTTTAACATTTCAGTTGGTGTCAGGCCGATTTTGTCGTTTTACAGTTTTTTCCTCAGAAACCATATATTTAATACTACTATATCGTGTGTCAAGCTTGTTTACTATGGAACTGCAGTTCGCCGAGGATGTACTTGTCGCACTCATTGCACTTGCTTGATGTGTACTTTGGTTAATTTGCGCATGAGCTAGCGAGGCAAATAGTATAGTATATTTCACATATTAAAATCTTAAATATGGTATGTACGTTTTGAAATCCAAGTCAGTGTGAAACGCCCTCATCATAAATTAGTATTTATGTTAACAATATAATTTAGGAAATTTATTTGTCGTATAACTTTAATGATATTCCAAAAATGAATAGATGTTTGTGGTGGATAGAAATAATTGAAAAACAACATATGATTACAAAACAATATGAACCTTAGTTTTCAAACGAGATGTAACTGCAGATATTCATTTATATATTTTTGGGTTAAGAGTTAAATAAAACGTGATATTATCACACTTCAAATTTTATTGCCCCTTAAATAAAATAGTGTATTTTTGTCTTATATTATAGGTATTCTTCTTTAGACGACATTTGTTTGGCTTCATGGAAAAATCTCACATTTCTGTACAAATCCATAATTAATTTACATAATTGTATTCTATGATTGGCATCTTCACTACAAGTTCACACCGACAAATTGTCCAAGTTTGAAATAACAATAAACAAAGTAAGTATAGGCATTTGAGTAAAGTACAAAGCAAACAGTAAACACCAAAATGAACGACTGTAAATGGCAACAAACAACAAAAATATAACAATAAACAAAGTAAGTATAGCGATTTGAGTAAAGTACAAAGCAAAGAGTAAACATCAAAATGGACGACTCACAATGACTTTAATACTGTAAACGGCATATATTTATTAAATATATGGTAAACGGCAATAAACAACAAAACGGCAAACGAGCTGACAATTCGGCGCTCTATACGACCACGCACACGTGGAGGCGATCGATAATCGAAGGGGCAACGCTTATTGGTTGAAATAATTGACTTGCGCTCAACGCTGAAAGTACACATCGATCATTCTATCTCGTTTTGATTTCGGACAAATTTTGGCTCGACTCACGATATAGTAGTATTAAATATATGTCAGAAACACACGTGGAAACACATAAATTGAGTGGTTTTACGTCATTTTTAGTAATTTTTTTATAGGCGGAAACCTAATAGTAATCAACTGTCTCGCGGGACAGTGGAGTGAATAGGAGTGCTGGGTGGGGTAAAAAAAGTGTACAAAAATGGAAAATATTCGGTTTGCAAAAGCAAACTTTGTTAAAAATATGTGCTATTTTCATAAATAGTCCAGTGGCGTAACAAGGATATGGAAAAAGAGCTCCACTTTCCCGTTACAGTTGATTATTTTTTTTATGGTTCTACTAATATTTCAATTCGCCCTACGCTCGCTCCGGGGGCGCAACCAAACAAAAAGTTCCACGCTAACTCAAGGCATGTCCAAAATGAAGAAAAAAATCATTTTCGGCTGTGTATTGCCTATATTTCTAGTGTTTTTGTGAAGTGGTGCTGAAAACTTGTGTGAAAACTCAAACTTTGGGGGCTGTTTTTCGGGTCAAATGTGATGGATCCTCCGATTTCAAATATATGTTATTTCATTTTGAGCATGCTTTCGGTTAGTTTTGTTTCGTTGCAAGTGCAACGGGACAGTGGAGTCCTTTTTCCCTAGCCTTGTTATGCCACTGGATTATGTATAAAAATAACAAATTTTTAACAAAATTCGTATTTGCAAACCGAATATTTTCTTTTTATCCTACGTCCTACACCTTTTTACCCCACCCAGCACCTCAATTCGCTCCACTGTCCTGGAAAATATTTGATTACTATTAAGTTTCCGCCAAAATAAAAAACGCCAAAAAATTACGTAAAATACTCAATTTGTGAGTTCTGTCCATGAATAAAAAAAGGGTACTTAACACATGCGTAGCATACAAAATTTTTTCTACTACCGAAAAATATCTGAAAAAATAAAAATATTATTAAATTACTTTACGCACTAGTGCGTAAAATATATTATTTTATGCACTGCCCTAAATGTCAAAAAATAGGTCAGATTTACTTTACGCACTAGTGCGTAAAATAACTTATTTTACGCACTGCACATTAAAAATGCCTATTTTACGAATCTTAGAGAGTGCGTAAAGTGAGTACTTTACGCACGGTAGTCGGTAGTAGAAAAATACATTTTAAATTCATTGGAATTTAGAAAAACTATTTACACCCTCCTGAAATTTGTTCTGCCGGCGCCCATAATTTTAACATATGAATCTAATTAAAACAAAGAAATTGTTTAAACACTAGTACCATTAATGGAAGTCTGCTGGCTTCATAGGTGATAAGAAAATATATTGTGCTCTATTTAAGGCAGTCAAATCAATGTTAAAAAATGGTGAAGACGGATTCGGCATTGTCTTTGAGTTATATTAAGTTGATTATTTGTAAAAAGAAGAATTATTTTATACTTGTTTCGAATAAATGGATTAAATAAGAAGACTTTCTCTGCTTCTCATTTTAAGCGTCGTAAGCTGGCAAGCAACTATTGAATTATTTTATCTTAATTACCATCATGAAAAATCCGGAGTGGTGCATGTATGACGTCATATTCTATTTATTTTCTAGTTGAACATTTTAACTCAGTGCCATCTTTCTTCCAACAGCTTAACTCTTCGATATACAATTGATTTTACGTGTACAGTAACCATTTTTAAAGTCGTTTTTTCTTGTTAACCGTATTCTACAATGTATTTGAACCGCATTTAAAACGCAACGTCATCATTTGGGCTGCCAAGAAAATGTCTTGTTTTAAACCGGAGCGTCATCTATCAGTGTCATGTCATGCCAACTGTCCTCTCATATTGTTGGTTATTTTAATTTTAGGATCTGTTTGTATTTAAATTTCGGTTTGATTTTATTATAAAGCCACGATGAACAAAGTATTCTACCAGCATTACTTCCACTGCTCCTTAATGAAAATAATCATTTGCCTTTATTAATGTCTTGTTTATATGCAAAGGATCTAAGCCCTGGATGTTTTTATTTTTTTTCAAATACAATAATAGGTAGGCCATTATGCTATTTGCCTAGGTAAAAAAATTTAAATTACCACTTTCTAATTGATAAGCCGTTTCCACATCCAGGCATAATAACAAATCATCAATTTGAATTTGAACTATATATACCTTCCATTTCTAATTTTAGTTTTTCATTACTCATAAATTAACAATAGTGTATAGTGATTAAATAACTAATTTATTTATAGATATTTTAATATTTACTGAAATACGAAAAAAAACATTGCCCAGGAGCACTATTCTGTACACGCTTCCGAGAGCCGTCGGTATCGGTAAGTGTTAGTTATCGACAGCCGTCGGTAAGTCGTACTGTGCGGTATTCTATATGCTCTGTTACCGACCGATATCGCGAATTCGAGTCGACGAGGATCGGTATCTCAACCGTGCCCTCGTCAACCCCACGGTGAACGCTACCGATGTTTGTCGGAATTGTCTTTCTGTGTAGATGTTGTATTTTGGTAGGAATTGCGGATTATCTAGGTGAATTTGGACTATTTGTAGAGTGATTTTACAGTGTAGTGTCTAGCATTGAGTGGCTTTCCATGTATTGGATTAGATGATCCCTCTGAACGATATTATAACGCTAAATTTTGCTGAAAGAACGAAAAAATTATATACATATATCTTTGAAACTTAAAAAAAATTTAAACTCTTGCCTTATTTTTCAATGCAAGAATTGTTTCGTCTTTGTTTATATTTCTTATAAAGACAATGGTTTCGTCAACCTACTGCTTAATATCATGAACCTTAAAATACAGAGGGTATTACATTCAGATTCGTTTTAAATTTGTGAGGCACTGCAAAATTGTGAGATTTTATACCTATAGCCTAACCGAACACTTAACAACAGAAACAAAGGACATCATCATAAAGTAAAGACTTCTAAAAGATGTGTCACTATCTACTATCTTTGTGTAGCTACATTTTCAGTCACTTCGCGCGCCAATTGCAGCTTGAAAGTTGCAATTTTAGACGGCGGGCGCCGCGTAAACCATTTTCAATGACTCATTTTTTTGTAGTGCCAAAACTATGTATGGAAAAAAGTGGTCTTCTTGTTCCATATGATATACTTAGGTATACGTATATAATTTATTAGTATATAAATCCCACATGTTAGTACTTAATAGCAAGCCACGACATAAGTAAAAAAGAAACTGGAAGCACAGCACAAATTACAAATGAAGGCAAAAATTTAAATAATCTCTCCTCCATATACATATAAAAGAAACGTATATGCTCTCCTCGTTCACGCATATTTGTTGACAAATCTCAACGGCTTGACAGTGACATTCACCTGATTCACCTCGCCTCAACGCTCATTGGCTGAATGTACCGAATCGAGTGACGTTTAAGAGGCGTCATTTGCGAACCGATATTTGTCGGTTGCATTTCCTAGCGTCGGTAACAGTGGCATATACAGAATAGCGTCGTCTTGAACCCGTCGGCCGCGCAACCGATGCCTGTCGGTAACATACCGATACCGACAACTGTCGATGCCGTGTACAGAATAGCGCTCCAGATCCAATAACAACAAACCCAGATTTCGGATGTACATGACATATGACAACGACACGGTCAAAAGAGAAAGATGGTGAAATGGTTCAAATGCATGTCCAGATTGTTTTTGAATACGGTTCAACACAAAGCAACCACAACGTTATTATTTGACAAGAAAATACAATGTTTTTAAACCAGTTTGAACCGTATTAACAAGAAAAAACGGCTTAAGCTACATTTCAGGGACACGGAAAAACACGGAAATTTTGAGGACTCTGTTACGGATTTTTCTGATTTATGGTTGGCAACACTGCCAAACATGCAGTAAAGCGGGTGATAGAGGAGCTTTGAGCTTTGACAAGAGAAGCATCTCAAAGTAGAGAGCGTATGAAATATAATTGATATAATTTGATTTTGGAAGAGGATGGTGTTCCAGGGCCGGGTTTAATTTGTGTTTATTTATTTAATAAATAAAGCGCGACGTTTGTAGGGAGTTTTTATTGATATGAGGAAAAATTGATGAATAGAAAATAGTGTTTTTCAAGTAAACACAAGGTAACACGGCGAAAATGTCAGTAAATCATAAACTAGTTACTTTGTTTAATGCCATTTTTTTTTGTAAATCTTCTAGTTTAATTTTATATATAAGTAGAAAATGAAAATTCTATGTCATTTACTAAAAGTCAAAAACACTACCTGTTATAATTAAGAATAAAAGTTAATATTTTTACTAAATAAACATTTTAATTACGTACAGGTATTTAACGGGGGTTTAATTCAGATTTTATTGGTTCTCCATTTTTTAACTGCTAATCTAATTTCTATCTTTTTAAAGATGTTGATTTTTACTCGAAATTTCTGTCGTATCAACAAAGTTAGTGGCTACCAAAAAAACTTGAACCGCCCTGTATATGACAAAAATTTTAAAAGTGTTTACTGCTCCAGACATATGCTATCGCAATTGACATTGTACGATCGTTTTCCCAATGCCCCGTTTGTAACGACAGTTATATTCGGTGTTTCATTTACGTCAATGTCCCCAGTATTTCTAGCCAATTTTGCATCCTCTGCTGCAACTTCTTCCATCTTTTGCCAAGCTGATGTTCTAATAAAATCGGCCACTTGTTTGTTCGTGATATTTATTAAAAGTATTCATTGTCATTAGTGCCTTATTTAGGGTAGAAGTAAGTTCATTTACTTGGAAGTAACCAACGCCAGTAAACATTGATCCCAAAACAAAAGAAGAATTGACTTTTACTTTATTGCCAGATTCATTATCTGATGTTAGAGTTGTAACGCAGTGGCACTTTTTGCATCTTAAATAAAATGTACTGGAAAAGACCGTCTCTTTTTTCGCTAACTAACTTCATCAACATCAACCTATGGACGCAGCTTATTCACTAGCAGCTAGTCATATTGGGGCGGCATCCTTTGATTTGGGAAAGTCAATAAAACTTTCGTTTTGGAGTTAGTGGTGTTCGGACGTGGGAAGGAAGCCTGGTTTTCTAGCCTGACTTCGCACGAGAAGTGCACGTGATTCACGGCAGAAAGCGTTGGGGGCACCATCGGTTCGAAAGGGGAAGTCATGGCCGGTTAGGGCAGTGTTTAGGGTGGGCCGCTTAATGTAGGTTCGATTCCTACGAAGATTCTTCGAAATTCCTGCACGTAATTACGTGATCTGAAGGAGATCGGGGCGTAGGCCCTGCGGAGATGGGAAAGTCTCTCTGACAGCAACTGGTTATATCTGCATTGCGTGAAGCCCCTTTGCATAAGACACTAGCCGTGTATGTACAAGATTTAAATGTGTGTGAATGTCCAGCCGGTGGTGTTCGAACCTTAAAACAAGCCGTGCATGTACAAGTCGGAGCCCCAGGAGTATATACTCGACATACTGGAGGCTCCAAAAATAGTATCTCTAACCATCAGGTGTAACTTATCTGGGATGAGTCGCCCCAGCTCTAACTAAGCCGGATAGAGGTCTTTTCTGGCTGAATTTGCTCACGCAAAAGGCCAATAGAGCAACTAAAGCCCTATCGATCGGTCTGTTTATATACTTCGGCGAAATAATCTTGTATGCAGTAGATGTTGACTTCCAAACGATTCGTTCGATATGGAACACGCCTGAATATACACTAACAGGATCAAAAGGCGTCTTGTTCTTGTTCACTGAAACATATGCAATAATTTACTGATAAAAAGCATCTTTCAATACACCCTGTATGAACATGACATGTAAATTTTCTGATGTTTGGGTACATACAGAGGGTGCACTAAAAGATACTTCAATAAGTAATGGTATTTTTTAGTTGTCTCTGTAGATATTTTAGGATACTTATACTTATCTATTAAACTGACCTAATTTAAGAACCCTAAACTTTACCTGCTTTTAGTTTCCGATAAAGTAGATGTGATCCTAAAATGGGATTTAAAATTTAACACGTAAAATCCTACGACCGGAATAAAAAAAACGCGCTATATACAAGTTTGCCGACGGTTAGACCCCACAAGACAACCTATCTATATGTACTTAACCTGGTTCATATTTTTTATTTCCGGCACTGTCCTCCTTTAAGAAGAAATATGTACCCCATGTTTGTATTAAAATTGCAAGCAATCAAATACAATTTAGTTAGTTAATTCATTTAATTCACTAAACAAATAATTAATGTCATATTGACAAAATAGAAAAAAGATTATTCACTGTATTAACTGTTGCCAATACATCAAAACATGAAGTTTATAGGTAAAGACCCTCAGGAGTGCCTTCCTTCTTTCGATATAAAACGCTTTCTTTGGACTTCTTAAAGTCTTCATTCATTACTTTCATTCTTCTCTCTCGAAGAGCCATTAGACCAGCTTCTGTGCAGATAGCCTAAATTAAAAAAAAAACCTGATACAGTGACATAGATATTTTGTTTTATTAGGAGAAATGTAAAGATTTATAGATATGTTTTGTCCACATTACCTTTATTTATTTTTTTATTACAGTTCCAAAAACTTTTTATTATTTAAATATTATGCAAAATGTTTTCCAGTATTTATTTAAAAAATTAAAAAATAATTGATTTCTGTGAAAATAAAATACGTGTCAATAAACATTTAACAATTATGATGCTTGAGCCCATATTTAATATGTTCCATATTTGATAAGGGGAAAGGGTTTGCAGCAATATTATTCATAAAATTGTTATATATTGCATTTCATATTAATTTTTCAATAACTTCAATGTTTGTATAACTATATCGTTGTGGTACTATCAATAAAATGTACCTTAATATCTGCACCAGAAAGGTCATCCTTGGCCATTATTAGCTCGTGCAGATTAACATCTTCGGCTAACGTCATTCTAGATGTGTGGATATTAAAAATTCGCTTTTTGGTCTTTTCGTCAGGAAGAGGAAACTCGATCTTCCTGTCTATGCGACCGGGTCGGATTAAGGCTGGATCGAGAGTTTCAATACGATTCGTGGCCATTATTACCTAGATAACACAATTATTTATTCTAAAAAAGTAACCTTAGCTTAAAGGTAGTAGTCCTAAATACATTCACCCTGTATCATGTACCAAGTAAATGGAAATATATGGCCAACTAAAAATTAAAAAGCCAAAGAAACCAGCTTCCACCTGTACAAATCTGAGCAAAACCGGTCAACTAGTTTTGGAATTACAATGATGCGCAGTTTATTTATATTGTGTCACAGACCTAATGGATTGTAAAGATAATAAACCCCAAAAAAAAACCATTTTAACTAATAATGTCTAAGTAAAGTAGTGCTCGTTTAAGAGATAGATACAGGATGTTGAAAGTGAAAATGTATTCTTGTAAAAACATAGTCATTTGTAAACGGTCAAATGTATCGAATTGAAAATTGGCATTCTTGTGTTTTCAGGGTTCAGAAATATGATTTTTGAAACAGTATTTCAGTTTCCTTCTATAGGATGCTAATTGCGGACTCATAGTGAATATTTTTTTACTTTTAACATTTGGTCTCTTTTGACCATACATTATGAGAGATGATTATCAACTAAAAATAGTGATCTCGGACTCATCCTGCGACCAATTTAGGAATACGAAAATGAAAAATCATAATATTTTTAGACGTCGATAATATAATTATGCTAATTTTCAAATTGATATGTTTAACCGTTTTCAAATTATTGCGTTAATTTAAACAAGCAACATTTTAATAAAACATTATTGACTCAATGGTCTATCCGATGTCTAGTATCTTCAATTACTCTAGGACCTATTAGGTCTGGGATACCCAGCATGATTATCTACGCGCCACAGGCCCTCGGGCTCAATTGTCGCTCTCCGATTATTCACTTCAGACAAGCAGTCTTAACGAGCAAATAACTGTTGCAATTCGATTATTTTTGTCAAATCCACTGTTTGTATTAATTGGTAAAGTTATTAATTTAATAGCTGATAAATATTAGCGTCCTAAGGTCACGAAGGATACTGGCCGAAACAAAGGTTTCTTTCTAATCAAGATTACCAAGGTATGCACAAAGTCTTGACACTTGACACAAATTTTAGGA
>MU181916.1:1565513-1592177 GCA_016904865.1 Pissodes strobi
ATTTTTTTTTGTAAAAATCAAACCACTGTCTCAAACTTTCCCGATGTGTGCACTTCTCTCTTGTTGTTTTTAACAATTCCTGTTACGTCAGCTTCTGCTGAAAGGTCGTTTTCGAAGCTTAAGGTCGTAAAATCTTATTTAAGAAGTACCATTACCCAGACAAGGCTAAATAGCCTAGCAATACTAAGCGTCGAAAATTAATTTGCCCCAAAAATTAATTTTGATCAAATTGCGTCGATTAAAAACCGAAGAAAGACTCGCTAATGTTTAATTAAGTTTACAGATTTTTAGTTTACGTTTATATTTAAATATGTATGTACCTGTTGGTTGGTTGCCGTTCATATGTTTTATATTCCTGTAAATAAAAAATATACGTTTAATATTATGCCATATTATGTTTTCATTAAGTTGCGTATTACACAAAATATAGGTTTGTTTTAGGCGCCAGCGGATAGGTTTACCCCCGGCGCGGCGCCGACATTTCTAGCTACGCCACTGTATACAACCTAATTATTTCGTCCATCATTAAGAAACTTAAGACCATGTTGTACAAAAAATTGTTAAAAACGCAAAACAAGATGGAAAATGTATTTATTTTTACAAACATATTTGATGGTATTAAATAAAACAATATTAATTTGTGTAATGAAATACAACAATATACAAACAAGAACTTATTTAAAATCATATAAATTTGAGGATGGTCCGTTAATTTTCGCACATCTGTAATGTAATTTTTAAGGACATATGCTACTCACTCTTTAATAATAATAATAATAATAATAATATTTATTGATGATGTACATAATGTAAATATTTTCACACGTCAAATATAAAGATAAAACTTAAAAATATAGAGTTTAAAAGAGTCATGAAAGTTGTTTTTTTTTTAGTTAAAATATTAATAAAACAAAACACAGTATATTAACAAATAAGAAATAAGTTTGACAGACAATACAACATAAAGCAATAAGACAGTTAGGGTAACCGCCTATACGCCCCTGAACAGTTGCTACCTTAAATCATCGAAATTGTTATTGAAATATTCCTCCAGGTCATAAAAGGCCTTCACCTTGAGATAATTTTTAACTTTAGACTTAAATAGATGGTAGTCCAAGTTTTTAACACACAGTGGCAACAGAGTAAAAAATTTACTGGCACTCTATCTGGAAGAATTTAAAGTCAAAGTCAAAGTCAAAAAGTGCTTTATTGTTTGAAGAACCAACTCTTATAAACAAAGCTGTACCTAAACTACATACATAATTAAAATATTACTACTATGGTTAAAAAAAGAAAAAAAAACTAACCTAAGTACATATACCTTATTGCTCGCTTCTGGAGGATAAAATCAGAGTTAATAAGCTGTTTGTCACTATTACCCCAAAAAGCGATACCATAGCTCAAATTTGCCTCAATTAATGAGAAATAAACTGTCCTTGAAATTGCATGATTTAAATTTTTTGTAACTATTCTTAATGCATAACATGCGGATGCCAATTTCTTAAGTCCATTGATATGTTCTGAAAACTTAAGTTTAGTGTCAATACCGAGGGGTGATTCATTTCTCGCAATACTGTCACAAACTCACTCGCAATCATTCGCAGTCACTTCGCAATCAACGCAATCGCTTCGCAATCATCGCAATCGCTTCGCAATCCACGCAATCCTTCGCAATCCTATCGCAATCCATTCGCAATCGCTCATAATCCACAAAAATATTCGTTAAAATAAATGATATTAAGTACCAAAGGAGCGGCTACGTGCTAACTAAGTATAGTATTTGTCATAAACACGTATAAAAAATCGTTAGGTATTTTTCTCGGTATTTTCATGGTACGCGTTTGTTGACAACAATTGAATTCATTGTCGTCAATAATACAGGGTGTTATTTAAGTACGTAGCCAAACCTCATTAGGTAATTCCTCGAGTGATTTTAAGATAAACATATAAACATATGTCCGCACTGTTTCCAAGATACAGGATGTCAAACTTTAAAAAAAAATAGTTTTTTTGTTAACATCTTAATAAGATTCTTTTGGTCGATTTTGTTAAAATTCGGCAGTAGTATTTACATTACAAGGAGCTAATTTAGCCATAATTAATTATTTTTAAGTCCATTGGCGTCCCGGAAGTCACTGATTTGAAAAATCATATATTTTTTCAAATTTAGCAACTAAAAATACAACTTTCCTATCCCTTTTGTTATCTTTGTATCTTGCTTAGTTTTTGAGAAAAAAAATCACCTTTTTTGTGATATAGTCTAGGGACATGTAATAAGTAGTGGTGTATTTAGTATTTTTTTTTCCTAAAGAGTAAGAAAGATACGAAAATAATTCAATGGACAAAAAAGTTGTATTTTTAGTTCCTTAATCCGAAATAAATACCAAAATTAGAAAGAAGTCAACGGCGTACACCAAAAACATTTAACTTAAAGAGACCCGACAACTCATTCATAAAAATCCGAAATCTTGCAAAAATATCAACAAAACTATTGTCCCGCCTCCTTATATTTTTATGAATCGTGTACAAACTTTTGTCAAACTTCGTCCCCACTACTAAATGTAGTATTGCCCGCCCCCGCCTGAACCAAAGCAAGGACAGTTCATAGACGTAGACTTTGAAAATGTGAGTCCATCATAATAATAATTTCAATAAAGTAAATACGTTTAATTTGAAATGATGGTATTTATTCGGGTGCATTATTTAAAATATATTTATGTTTTATTTATAGTGTGTGGGTTAGATTGAGTTAGTTTGGGTTAGATATGAGTTCTGAAGGTTAGTTAACACAAAATAGTTATTTTGCTGTGTCACGAAATTTTTCCGTGTCCTTGCAAAACCACTGCCATGAAACCAAAGAATTTACTTTATTCTCAGCCAACGCTTTTACTTACTTGTGGAAACTCAGGTTCGGATGATAATAGCTGGAGATTTTGCATACCTCACACCGCACGACCATCGTTACTTTGATATAAAGTTTATAAAAAATATTTATAGGAAATCACTCACGAAATACAAAAAAGCTACACGTCGCGTCGCGTCGCACAAATTCAGGCTTTAAAACGTCCATTTGAAACCAAACAAAACTGGGCGAAGAGTGCTATTTTGCACGTTTTTTAATGAAAAACATTAATTTATTCAAGTCGCGATCAAAAGTTGGACGGACATCTTGTCACTTTTGACGTCTGTATTATTGGGAATCCCATTCAAAACGGTGTCGAAATTTTTGCTAGTGAGCTTTGACATTGCACAATTTTGTTAATATCATAGCAACCAGTCATCGAAAAGACTTCTTTATGATACCAAAATAGAAATAGTATATTGTGCAACAAGTGCTGAAAATAAGACTTTTCACACGAATGAGACAGTTGGGTGACACGAGCCGTAAGCGAGTGTCATAGTCTCATGAGTGTAAAAAGTCTTTTCAGCACGTGTAGCACACTATACTTTTTCTACGACTGCTACATACAGGGAGGGTGCCCCACTGGGAGTGTGGTAGAAAATTACATGTTATATGGGAAACATTTTTATTATTGATTCATCAGAAAATTTTATCGCTAATGAAAGAAGCTACGTGAGTAAGAGATTCTCGCTAAACTATAACTAGGGGCACAGTCCTAAAATGGGGCCACCGGAGTGGGGTCCCTATTTTCCAAATATTTTGAAAAAGAGCCTCCGAGGGCGAAGCCCTAAAATGGGGCCCCAGGGGAGCGAAACCCTAGAATGGGGCCTATGGTACGGGAGTCCCATTTTTTACAGATTTAGCAACGGAGCCCCCGGGGGCGGAGCCCTAAAATGGGGCCCCAAGTCTTAAAATGGGGCCCCTGGTATAAGAGTTCCATTTTCTAAAGTTTTGCAAAAAGGGGCTCCCGGGGGGTGAAGCCCTATAATTGGGCCCCCTTTTTTAGAGATCTGGTAATGGGACCTTTGAGGGCGAAGCTCTAGAACGGAGACGAAGCCCTTTAATCTAAATACCCGAATAAGCAGACGCCGTGTGCAAAGTATACTTTTCACACGATGTTTGAAATGTCCAGTTTTCCAGAGCAGTTGTTAGTGCGTTTTTGTCTATTTTCAGGGCAGTCGTAGAAAATAGTATATTATTTTATATGGAGGAAAAGTAATACTTTTCATGGCGCGCTCGTGTTTAACAGCCGAACGGAGTGAGGCTGGTAATAGAGAGCAAGCCATGAAAAGTAACTTTTCCTCCAAATAAAATATGCTGTTTTTTCTTCAAATGTCGACAAATTAATCCAAAAACGTCTCTTTTTAATAGTACTAATAATTATTATTAAAGATAAGTGAGTTCGCAAGGCGGCTTAGACCGGTGCGATATCGGTGAATAGGCTCAGGTTGTTGCTATAGTAATGTAACATAAAGCTGTCAGTGGACACTGTCAACAATAATTATAGTTTTAAAATTGCGTTTTCGATTGCATTTTAATTCCGTATTGATAAGCAGTTATTGAGTAAGTTCGATTAAATAATAACCAATTTGTTCCTAAATTAGTGATTTTTAGAAATGCAGTCACAAATTGAGTGATAAATACAAATTTTAGTTTAATAACTCTTGAGTTGTTGACGCTTATTTTGATGTTTGTTTGTATTGTATCTATGTTGCTATGACAACACTTTTACCTCCGCCGGCGGAAAAGTGAAAAGTAAAGCTCCGGCGGAGGAAAAACGAAACTTCACTGCCGCCTACACAATCGAGTAATGACGGATTTACTGACGTTTTGAAGAAAAAAGTATATTCAACTTACATTTGCAATGAATGGTCATTGCATAATATACTATTCAGTAGCTAATAATGAAATAAAATTTCCTAAAACTTATTTTCTGAATAATTTCAAATTTGAACACGAAATTTATGAGATACCAAAAATACGCAATTTTATCTCGATTTAAACGTTTTTGTGACACATAGGGTTTTTCTGCTCTCAATGGTTAAACGAAAAATTAAATCATACCACTGCTAGCCTAAAAATAAATTGCTTATCATTATTTTTGAGACAAATAAAAAGGAACTGAAGCATACAAATTTTATTTAAAAACATATAAATATGACAAATATCTGGTTAATGACATATTCAAAAAGTAGCTTAATAACTATTTTCTTCTATTAAATACCTATTAAAAATATATTTTCGTTTCATTATAAATGCTGAATCTCCTAAATAAACTGGTATATCTAGAAAAAAAATTAAATCTAGAGTATTGGCAATTGTAATTGGTTTATTTAGATTTGCTAAACCAGTAAATTGTTAGGGTATTTCTATAAAGCTATTGTCTTAATAAGTACCCGTATTAGGTAGGTATATAATATAATTAAAGTAGATAAACATATTTACAGCAGTGCCTTCACTGGTTTTGAAACGTTACCAAGTTAGTATAATTCGAATGGGGAAGAGCCGTCGGTCGTCGACCTCCAATGCTCTCAATCTATTGGTGCAGTTACTTTACTACGTGCATACTATAAATATTTTGGGGGTAGAACAAGGCGGAACCAAGGGAAGCGGCATTGCCAGATTGACATGTAAGAACTTCAGAACCGGTTTTTGATGAATCAAAAATGGGGAAAATAAGTATTTACTGTTATAATTTAATATGAAAAAAGTATGTACAGTAACTCGTAAACTTAAAATTTGGCAACGCTACATCTATCGAGCATAGAATGTGCCTCAATGTTGGGGGAAAACAAAGAACCATTTGTCCCGTCTCTTCAGGTTAAATGTCTTTGGCGTACACTACCGTTTTTTTTTTCTTAAACTTGAACAATATGTATTTTGGAAACAATGCATTTCTGGACTATGTTTATATAAACTTTTCGTCCTAAAATCACTCAAAGAGTGAACTTTGGCCGCGTACTTAAATAACACCCTGTATAATACCAGTTCGTATACAGAGTATCCCTTATACACTGCTAGCTATCTGCCATGAACTATACTGGCATTGGAGTGGGAAATCTATACAGGATGAAACAAATTTGCTTCTCACCATTAGGATCTCGGAAACCACCATAAAGGTACAGATAGACATGCTAGTAAAAAAGCATGCCTATGAGCATGCTTAAATCGAACATGCTCTTTTAACTGATATATTTGCTTGATATCATCATGCTCCTTTTAAGCATGCTCCTGAATAATCATGCTCAAAGCAAACACTCTAACAGACATGCCATTTACTAGCAGACTCACTGTCACTGCAGTGAAGAATCATGGAAAACAAAGTGGCTATCCGCACAGAAATGAATAAAATAATCTTATTGCTTGCAATGCAATGCATCCGAAATCTTCTGTCAACACGAAAGAAAAAAAGAAGGAATAGGACGATTTGGGCTCGTGCCTGGATAACTAGAAGAGAAAACCTTGGAGCCAGTATTCGATTATTGGTAGAAATGCGAGAAGAAGATATTGAGGGTTATAAAAATCATATACGCATGTTGCCGCATCAATCTGATGAGCTACTCTCTAAAGTTGAAAGCGCTATACAGAAACAAGATACACATATGCGAAATGCTATTCCGGCTGCTTTAATCCATGGCAAGGGTGGGTTGTATACCGATACGCCACCGGATCTGGATCGCTTCGAATCGTCAATTTGTGTCACCTCAGAGTGGTAGACAGACCAAGGTTTAATTTTGGTTTTTATAATTTTTACAGTCAGAGTCGGGTCGGGTCGTACATGTTTGTTATCAAATATTGATACACATTATTTCTTGCTATATTGTTTTTGTACAGTGGTGACCGTGGGTTCCAGAGGCAGTCGTAGCTCCGATACAGACTTACAAATCTTAGTGTTTTTTCCATCTTCCCAGCGAGACATTTTGACGTGAAGTCGCAGACGCACACCTGCCGCAAACTACTGATCGAAGACATTGACCGTGATCGATACTAGCATGCTCATTATAAATACGTTCCACACTTGCTTATGAGCAAACCCCCTTTCACCCCCGCCTCAGGTAGCACGCTCAAAAATCGACCGTTGTTCGATTTGTGAGCATGCTCGTTTAAGCATGCTCGATACTAGCAATGTTTTCGACACACTTGCCACTAGGTAGCAATTGCTCAATAATAGTATGCTTCCGTGCTACGTAGTAGCATGTCTATCTGTACCTTAAGAGATACGAAGTCTGTTATATGGGGGCAAAGTTGCGCAATTTAGGGGTGATCGATATGTCGTTGAGAAATTTAGAAAATTCCGACTACTTCCGGAGATATTCGTAGTAAACCGAAAAGCAGCTATTTCATTTTTATTTTTCCTGACTTTATTTGAAGATATAATATAACATGAATTTAACATTATTATTTGTTTATAAAATGGCAGTATCAAATTTTAATCTGACGTTTCGTGTCCGGGCCCCCATCATCAACTTCATTTCTTTAAATACGGACCTGGATTTTCTATTTAATTTTTTAGAAGCCTTTGTTCTCCCAAAACCAACGATGTCTCACACTTACTAATAAATCAACAAATCTAGATTTTTTCCATAAGAAATAATGTGTTAGACAGAGATAGGGCAATCTCGAGGGCAATCTTTTCTGACTCGATTTCACTTATGAGAATATTTGTTACCGCTATTGGACAAGTGTGATACATCGTTGGTTTTGGGAAACCAAAGGCTTCTAAAAATGAAATAAAAAACACAGGTCCGTATTTTTAAAAAAAAGTTGATGGTGGGGGCCCGGACACGAAACGCCAGATTTCAAATATGATACTACCGTCTTGTAAAGGAAAAAAAAAATGGCAACAATAATGTTAAATTCATTTTATATTATCTCTTTAAATAAAGTCAGAACAAAATTAAAATAAAATAGCTGATTTTCGGTTTATTACGAATATCTTTGGAGGTAGTCGGAATTTTCTAAAATTCTCAATGGCATATCAATGACTGTTAAATTGCGCAACTTTGTCCCGATTTAACATGCTGCTTATCTCTTATGGTTTTCGAGATCCTAATGGTGAGAAAATAATTTGTTTCACTCTGTATTGCAGAAGAAATAAATTTGACGTTCCATTTAAAATTTGACATTTGGCTATGATGGTAGAGAAAAATCTGAATGAGTGGCAACACTGCCGATATCATTTTGAAATCAGGAACTTCGGATAATCCGAGGGATCTTAATTTTGTCGCAAAAGAATTTGTGGTTTCCAAATAAGACAGGGGTTTCCAAACTTATGCCACACTCTGTATGTGTTCCACTGCTACATAAATAAATCTGACGTATATTTAGTAAGACATTAATTTTTTACTCCCACTCGACTTTCCACTGATACACCCCTGTATGAGAAATTCCAGCACCATCAGTTTTAAATTTTTAATTAAGTAAACGATATTGTTGCGAGAAAAACCTACATATCGATTTTTATAAATATATCTGAAATACATAATTTAAACTCGGTTTTAAAGATCATAGATAAAAATTATAATATGGCCTCCAAAATATTTTTTTTATTACGCATGCATCATAATCAACGATTATCGCACGCTGCAGCGTGCATAAAATGATGTTTATGATGCGCCTACTTTTTTAAAGGTTGCTATAGAAACATTTGATCATGTCAAATGTGACAGATTAATATATTCGTCAATATATCCCTTAAGTTTAATATTTAAAACATTTTTGAGATTATGATGCATTCGTAATAAAAAATAGCGTATGATATACGTGTATAAGATGCCTTTAAAGCCCTTGCGACTTACAAAACACTCCGCTGCGCGTCGTGTTTTGAAATATGTCGCGCGTGCTTTAAAGGCCCTCTTATACACTTATATCATAATATACTATTATATGTACCGAACCGAGGTATGAACACAAAAGCGCAAATGCGTAAAAATAGTTTTTATTTAATATCCTTAATATCTTAACTATGAATATGAATCCGAGTATGAATCTCGGTCTCGGTATGAATTCAAGATATATAGGGGCAAACGGTAAACGAGGAAGACAGACAAGATATTGACAATGAAAATAATGCATTTGGGGATTTATAAGGTATTACTGGGTTAAATATTAAGGAGCAAAAAGAAACAAAAGGAAGATCGTTCTTTTCTAGATGTTAAAGTCAACACAGAAATGCTAGTAATGAAATCCACTCGTTTATTTGCTCTTTTCTAACAAGTTAGGAAGACTCAAGCGAATGGGGGGTTCCTTGAATAACAAAAATAAGAAGTAAAAGGAAGATAAAATATCAACAAAGGCTCTATTGATATACGTTTGGAAAATTATTATGCAGTATGTTATTGACGGACATGGTACATTGGTAGAGTTGTAGAGGATGGATTGATAAGAGCTCCAACAAAATTAAATTCCTTAAATTCGTCCCTCGACACCTATTTGGCAAAAAGTGAAAAATGAAGACATTGAAATAGTGGAAAATAAGTTCACATTTTATGAGCCAATACCACTATTGAAAAATGAGCATTTTTATCTAAAACGGCATCAAAAATTAGAAATGGATCTGAAATTTAAGGCTGCAAAAAATAGCTTCAAAGTTTATTTGTAATTAAATGCACAAGTTCCTATTTCTGATTTTGGCTGTTTTTCTGACCTGCTATTTTTGAACTAGACCATTTTAAAGTTAATTTATTGAGGTCAATTTTGCGTATTGGGGTCATTCTTACCTATGTTTTTAAGTTTTTTTTTTGTATTTTTTGATATTAATTTTTTTAATATTTGTACCTATTTTGCATTAAAGCACAGTCTAATCCAAATAGGCTATGTTTTTTTCTGTTTACCTTATAATAAATTTGAAACAAACAACTGAGCATCAAAAAGCAGTGAAATAGGACACCCTGTATACCGGGTGACCGCGAGATTACTAACCAGGCGTTTTATTTAGTTATACAAAAAGATATCAATACGCAATATGGGAAGCTTACCGGAATGTCCATCAAGAAAAGAATAGGAGTAAAAGCAATAATTAATGGGTCACTTTCGATCCAACCAGAAATAATAGAAACTTTGTTATTTTAAATGAAACACCGGACAGATTTTTGCGGTATATTAACTATTAAACTACTAAAACTTTCACTTTCAGTTTACCTGTAGGTAATCCGGAAATGTTTAAATTTGACACTTAACCAGCATCCGCTTAAATAATTTTAGTAGCACGTCCTGTATCCGAAACTATCATAGATAGGTATAGGGAGGGTTACATGACTTAGATTTTGATGAATAGGTAAAATCGAAAATAGCAAAAATATACAGGTTGTTCCATTTAAAATACCTAAAACACAGTTTCCATTACGTCGGGTATGATCAGAAGTGATTAATTACTGTTTTTCGCCTACTTTTTTTCCTTATAGCCGTTCCTGTAAGCTCCCTAAATCTCAAAATATATATTTCTAATGACGTTAAAAACGCCTGGTCAGTGGTCAGTATAATCTCGAGGTCACCCGGTATACCTATATAATTTTTGAACCAAAACATTCAAGAGATTTCCAAAAGGCCACAAATAAGCTATTTCATTTTGATGTTACCTAAAATTATCCTGTTCACAAAGTTGTCATAAACATGAATCCATTGCCAGAACCATGTCTCTGTGCTCATTGGTTTGTTTCATAATAATTAACAAAATATAATAGATAAACTACCCTAGAAATTTTGTATTTCTTTTTTAATTTTTAGGATAGCTTTTAATTGGGGCTCAAAATTTGAACCTGGTTGATAATGCAAAATATTTTTTCTCTATTGATGATTTTTGTTTAATCAAAGTCCTTGTTTTAACAATTCTAATTTCTATATTTTCATACTGAAGAATATTTCTAGTTTCCATAACAAACCTACCTATAGTTCCCTAAACCCGAGCCTAAAACTAAGTATACGTTTTGCAATTTGCAAGATACTTTAAAAGAACATGAAAGAAATCCCTCGCAACCCTTGTAAGTCTTTCGCAATTTTTTGGGAGTCTTTCGCAATCCTTGGGAGTTCTTCGCAATCCTTGGAATTCTCTCGCAATCTTATACACAAACTCGCAATCTGTCGCAATCTTTCGCAATCCCTCGCAATCTTTCGAAATCCCTCGCAATCCCTTACTTTTCGCAATCTTGTCACAAATTTTACCCTAGTGACTACCCCCTCGGTCAATACATATTCCCATATTAATAAAGCGAAATTTTTTGTAAATTTATAAACGTTATTGAATTGTTTATTTGAAATAAGAATCCTACTACAATGAATCCAAAATAAGTAAAATCACACAATTAAGAACAAGCAAAATAATGTACATAGGTCAACCTAAGCAATTAACACATTATTCAATCTCCAACAGATATGATTTAAATTTTTTTTTAACTTGATAATGACTGCATTTTTAATATCTGATGGAATTTGATTAAACTCACTCATACATTTATAAAATAGATAAATTGTTGTGCTATGTTTGCTACTTTTTTCAATGTTGAAATGATTAACATGTCTTGTGCCATATGAGTGAACCTGACCCCCTAAATAACACAAACTCATTAAAATATGCAAGCAACATAATCTTCTTTGGCTTAAAAATGAAAACCATAGTAAGGTAGTATAATCTGTCCTTTACTGAAAACCAGCCCGATGTTGCACTATAGGTGTGTAGCAGTTACATCCAAGAATTGTTCTCAGGCCCCTATTATACAAAATCTGCAGATTGAATTGATCCAATATCACCCAAGTACAAAACACTTGAACAATAATAATAAAAGTGGGGCTTTAAACACACTTATTCTTGAATATAATTGACTATATATATTAAAGAAAAAAACTTTTTAGATATTTTTTTGCAAATATATTCAAAATGAGGTTTCAGAGAAAGTGTGTAGTCCATCATGAACCCCAGATATTTTATTTGATTTGCCCATTCTATTTCTCCATTATCCAAATGCAATTTAATATTTGTAATATTTAAATTTTTTGTTATGCTTAGTAGAAACTGTCATAGCTTTTTTTTTTGTTTTTGTGGCATTAAGTTTTAGTTTGTTAGTGTTTAGAAAATGTTCTATTCTTTTGAGCAACCACTGCATAAATAAATTGATACATTTATTTTCTTCTCTCAATGTAAGTTTTCTTTGAAGTGTCAATACTTATACAGCCATACCTTTTAAACAACTTCTTAAAAGTCATACATATAGTCTTTAAATGGGCTGGAAATGAATCATGTTATTCTATACTTCTTTAGCAGAAGACATATCAGAATCAATATGTTTTCCCTTTTATTGTGAATTTCTGTCTGTCTAGTTTCTTTGGCTTTTACAGTGTCAGTTTTCTTTCTAACTTTTCTTTGAGTGGTACAATTTCCTTCTTTCAAAATATATTCAAAGAAAGATGCAAGAAGGGGTCAATCTGGGTAGTATGTGTCTAGCCACTATATTGTAGCACTGGCCACACCATTTTAGTGAACCGCTAAAGCATCTATCCTGTTATCATCACATATGAGAATTTTCTTTTTGAGCATATCTGAAAAACAACATTCATAAAGCTGACAAATCTGTAACTCTTGTGCCATTTAAGGTCATATCTATTTAACACAACAACTGAAAAACTAATCTATTATTGATTCCTAACAATAACTAAATATAGTAATAGCATGGTCCTAAAATAAAATATTTTATGCATATGCTTACCTTAGCAGATTCTTATAAGAACATATGTTAATCACAAAAACTAGCAAACACCGGTCCAATCTTCAGAGACCAAAATAAAATCAAAATGATTAATTAATTTTTAATAAAATCAGTTTTGGTTAAAATCACTTAACCAATGCTCAAAAAACTTTTCCATTAGCTATTTGATTAATCGGAAAAATTGACTAACCAATTAATCAGTAAAACCAGTTAACTGAACCCTTGACTGAACCCCATTATCAAAGATGTGATATCATATCTACAAAAACCAAATACTTATGAGATTAACAGTAGCTGCCTGCTGATAAATTAATGAGAAAACTCAAATGTAATAATTTTTATTTAAAAGGAAAAATAAACTTAAACTAAAATGAATTACAAAATAAACTTGATATAAACTCAACCTAACAAATAAACAACTTGCCACCAATGCTGACTGAAAATTAAAATCCGAATTAAAATCTGTATACCAATTATTTAGAAATTCACACTTAACTGAGAGGAGTTCATGTCCTGTAATCTGTTTATTAATTATATAATAAACTTACAGAAATATAATTCTAATAATCAGTTAAGCGAAAACCTACTAGAAGTTTAATTAACCAAAAGTCAACTAATCCAGTAACCAGTTTGAGTCAAAATCGAAGTTAACTAAAAACTGGCTAACCAAGGAAACTCAATGTCAATCCCCAGCACTAATTTAAAATAACACAGTTAAAATAAATCAAAATATAAAGATACAAAGTAGCTTTTACTTACTATACTGCCCTGACTAAGTTATCGAGAAAATATGTTTTTTGTTTTTCTTTGAAGCAGTTCAGATGTGAGATTTACGGCATTTATTTTAGATTTTAAGGATAGAGAATCAAATTTGAAATTGATCTTAATAATTAAATTTTTATAATAATTGTACACGTATTGTACACATATTGGGAGTCACCCACCAATTAATCATCATTACATTTGTCAGCATCAAACATTGAAATCCATCATTCCCTGAAATGACTAGTCAGTACATGTAATGCAGGCAAACAGTGTAATAGCTTTATTATTACAGTATTTGACTAAATATGAAGTCATTCCCTGTAATGTCTAAATCTATTTTAGGAAAACACCGTAATAACCATTAACAATGTTTGCCGATTGTAGTCAATCACCCAAACTAAAACAAGAAAACACCACAACGCAAGTTTATAAGTGCATTGCTGTTGTTTGTCTAAGCATCAGGTACAGGGAATGACTGAATACTTAGTCAAACACTGTAATAAGGCTATTACCCTGTTTAACGCCGACAACGACCTTGTGAATTACCTCTAAGATCATCAACTTTAGATCTTTCCTCTTCATTTTTTTCCTCTTGTGGTTTCAGCCTCTCTTGATTTCGAATAAATTCCTCCTCCATCAAAAGATAATCCTTTATTCTCTCCATCTTCAATAATTTCAACCGGCATCTAGTATGGGGAGTAACTGCAGGTAACTTAAGAGCAGTATCTGGCCCCTTCGTGCGGCGCTTCTTTTTACCTACACGAGTAGGAATTGGAGGCTCATATTTTTTCTTTTTGTCCTTTTCTTCCTTCTTGTCGCCACTGGTTCCTCCAGACTGACTTTGACCCTGACAAAACCACACAAGTTTAAGTTGTTTTGAAGTAAAACAAAGATAACTATTTTTCTTACCATTTTTGAAAAGCCCAAGCAACGATTAAATTAAAACACACTAGCTTTCAGAAATAATTATTTACTGATCTTATTTTTTACGAGTCATCCAAACTCCACACAGACACAGACACTATTTTTGATCGTTTTGATGATTTTCACATTTTCAGGTTAGAAATTATTTGCTTTTGACAACTGACAATTTGACATTACCATTTATGAATTCGGACCCGTTCGCCCAAGAATAATAAACTAATTACAGTTCTTGCCGTTCGCGATATTTTAGTTCATAGTGCACTTGCGAATGAGAGGCGCGGGATTGGCTAGCTACGTGCAACCAGTTGTTAAGTCAGCAGATGGTCTAGGGGTCTCATATTTCTTGTTACATATATGAGGGGTCTGCATGGTTGGCCTTCACTTCGGCGACCCGGGTTCAAATCCAGTCCGTTTCTTGATATTTAGGTTTTTCTTGGGTATGGCTTGTGTTAGCACTTAGTTAGTTTTCTTTTCTTGAGCCCCGGAGCGAGCGGAGGACCATATACTTGCCAATTGTAGGTCTTTAAATCGCATGCATTCACAAGTGGCCTATGAACTGAAATATCACGACCCGGTGCGGCGCGGCGGCGAGATTTCAGATACTAGTGCACTTGTCAATGAGAGGGGCATGATTGGCTAGCTCGTGAGGTAACGCCATGTCTTCGCGATCACCGACCTCCATTCGCGATGCAACAGAAGCATCTAGCCGTAACGCTATCTTTCATGACATGCTCAGTTTGGGTTTTATGATGACCGTTGACTCCAGCGCCATCTAGTGTAGGTGGCGTTGACTCGAGCGATTGCCTTAGGGCCATGTCTTCGTGATGCAATCAATGTAAATCGAGAGCCCTCGTGGTCGACAGGTCTAGATGGTTAGGTCTCAATTCGGCGGCTATCGACGGCCCGGGTTCAAACCCCGTTGTTTTTTTAAGGTTAAGTTTCTAAGCATTTTTTCCTGACTTTGGGTATGTCGGGTTATATTTGGTTAGCACCTGGTTAGTTTTCTTTTCTTGAGCCCCCGTAGCGAGCGAAGCGAGGGGAGGGCCATGCAAAACGTGAAATAACGTGCCCGTACATTGTCAACACTTTCTACGATATATTTTGCTTTATCTACCTAAAAACCAGGAAATATTTAACAAAAGCCGTATTATAGTGGATATAGAGCAGCTTGCATGTGTTTCCGCGAATACATTCCACTGCTTTCAATAGTCAAGAAGGCGATCAGAAAACGCAACTGCGCATGTTACAAAAGTTATAACGTAACAACTAGACGCTAGTCGATGCAACCAGTAACCATCAGTTGTTTGTAAGTCAGCAGATGGTCTAGAGGTCTGCATGGTTAGCCTTCACTTCGGCGACCGGGATTCAAATCCCGTCGGTTTTGTTTTTTTTTAAGTAATAGTATATTCAAATTCAAACAAGTTTATTTGTCTCTTAATAATCCATACATTGAGAACAGAATAAAAATAAATTACATTTAGACAAAAAGGACTACACCGCGACTATAAACAGCCGATAACAGCATGCACACAACAAGTTGTACGCAAGTGTGGTACAGCCCTATTAACCCATAATACATAAAATGTAACTAATTCAATCTTAGTAAAAACTTAAAATAAACTTAAATACCAACAAGGGACGAGGCCGGTAGCGCACAGAATCAACCAGGAGCGCGGGGCGGAGAGGAATCAGAATAAATGACACAATATATTAATCTGCATCTACGTTCACGTTCACGAGGATAAGCGAGCGACCGATAATCTCCGAAAATTCGATGTAATAATGTAATAAGCAACCAAAAATTGCAACAAAAAAATAAATAAAAGATTATATATATACACACATATATACCCGCATAATGAAACATTCAGATTCTACTCAGTTGCGCCCTGATGTTCCAAAAGATGTTTTTTAATAAATGAGGAAAAGCGTCCAGGAGAAAAATCTTTAACATGATTTGGCACGGAGTTCCACATATGAGAAGCGATAAATGTAAATGATTTTTGAAAGGCTGCTGTTTTATGTTGTGGCACTCTATAGTTCTCAATAATGGGGATGTGGAAACAAATGAAATTGTGCTTTAAGATAAGGTGGTTGCCCACTTTTTAATACACTATAAACAAAGTTAAATAAATTATACTTTCTACGATTTGACATATTCAAAATACCATTGTTATTTAAATAAGGTGTAACATGATTCCTAAAAGGAATGTTAAAGGAAAAACGCATGCAACAATTCTGAATCTTTTGTATTTGATGTGACGTTTGCATAGATAGAGAATCTCCGTAGACGACATCCCCGTAATCAAACAACGATAAAATAAGACTGTCGCATAAATAATATTTTGTTTTAGGAGGCAAGAATTGTTTTAAACTATAAAGCTTCCTTAATCGGAAGTATGCAATTTTTAATTTACTGTTTATGTGAGCTTGAAATGAAAGAGATTCGTCAAATATGACGCCCAAATTTTTAGATTCCGTAACTAACGGCAGAAGAGTATCATCAATCTTTGGTGTGAAAGCCTCTGCAACTCTATTTGCACTATTTCCACGGTTATTAAAAAAAAATAGAAGACTTTGTAGCATTTATTTTCAAATTGTGACTCTTAGAAAAGCTGCCCAAACTATTTAAATCAGTGTTAAAATGTCTAAGGAGAATGATATGTATAATTGTGAATCATCGGCATATTGTTGTATTTTTGAATATTTTATGCAATCATGCATATCAGCAACATACAGTGAGAACAATAATGGACCCAATATTGAGCCCTGTGGCACACCTGTGTTTATCAACAAATACCCGGACTTCACCAATCCACACTCCCCTCTAATCTCAACGCAATGTGATCTGCCTCTAAGATATTGGGAGAAGAACCTGACAGACTTATCCGAAAGGCCATAACAGTGAAGCTTAGCTAACAGTAAATTATGGTTTAGAGTATCAAAGGCCTTACTAAAGTCCAACAGAGCTAGACATGTGATTTCTTTTTTATCTTCATTACGTCGAATTTCATTTAAAACATTAACTAAACTGGTTGCAGTACTAAAATTTGGCCGAAAACCAGACTGGCAATCAGGTATAATATTTGACAAGCTCACATAATTGTATAATTGAGAATAAACATGTTTTTCGATGATTTTCGACACAGCTGAAAGAATGCTAATCGGTCTTAGATCTTTTGATTCCACAGGATGTGGAACTTTCGCCAGCGGTGTTATTACAGCCTTCTTCCAGATGGCCGGAAAATAACTCTCAAAACACAGCTATTTACTATATTTATTAGGGAGTTCAGGCAATAAGGAAGACACAGTCGAAGATCCCTAACAGAAATGGCATCCTCGCCAACAGCAGAGGTAGTTATCTTGTTAAGATGTTTTAGTAAAGTATCTTCGTCCAATAATTCCAAATTAAATTCGGATGTAACACTAGGGTGATTAGTAGAATTATAATACTTAATTTTGTCATCCGAAACAGAATCAATTGCTTGAGTGCAAGATGAAAAATATAGATTCAGTGTATTAGGGTCACATAAATCGTTTGGTAAGGCATCTGCCTTGCTACGCGTTAAATTTAATTGATTTGCATTTACCCAAAAATCTTTACCCTTCTTTGAGGAAAAATGAATAAAATATGAGATTTTTTCTCTAATAATGGCATGCTTAGTGTAGTTTCGAAGTTCCCTATAATATTGAAGATGAACCGCTGTTTTAGTTTTCAAATATTTTCGATACGCTTTGTCTCTCAGACGCATCATGTATTTAATATTATCCGTAATCCACGGAGTGAGGCTCTTTTCTTTAACTTTACTTCGTCTTAATGGCGCATGTTTATTCATTAAATATAATATGTTTTGATTAAAAATTCCTAGTTTAGTATCTATATTTTCTGTATACAAAATTCTATCCCACTCTAATTGTTGTGCATCATATTGAAATTGTTCCAAATCTATATTTATATAATCACGAAACTGTAAAAATCTAGGCGTATCTTGAACTTTAGGAATGCCTAGCACTACATATACCAAGTTATGATCAGTAACTGAATTTGATACTGTTACGGATTCTGCCATTATTAGATTGAGATCCCTGATTGTAATTATTACATCAATAAGGCTAGAACTGTCTGTAGATAAATTAATACGAGTGGGATCTCTTATTACTTGATGTAAATTATGGACATCCAAAATATTCTGAAGTTTTCGTTTACCTAGAGAATCACCCAAGAAATCAATATTAAAATCGCCCATCAATATAACACTGTCATACATAGGTACAGTCACATCTAAAATATCCTCGAGAGTATCAATGAAATTTTCCTGATTAGCGGATGGTGATCTATAGAGACTAACGGCTAGTATATTTTCATTATTAGATTTAAATTTAATGCTAATATATTCGAAATCAGGAGAAACACGTTCAAATATTGTGTAACTAGTAGGAAAAGCAAAATATTCCTGGACGATTGTGGTAATTGCTGGACAAGGCGCAGCCGAGGCCAGCAACACAAGATTCCAGGAATGTGCTTTTTCTACGTTTTGCACGTACTATTTTCTATCCGATCGGAATTAATTAGATAGAATAAGTACTAAAATAGAGCCGCATATTACTCTAAATAAAAACGGTGTTTTAAATTTAAACTCAACATAATATAAAGTTTTGAATCGAGCGAGTAACTATGGAAACTACAGCTAAATGTTAGTTCTGACAAACATGGCGTTTGAATAATATTATAATTCCCGTCCTCGGACGGGAATGATATATTCTCGTCCTAGGACGGAAATGTTATATTCACTTAGTGCCTTTTCACACATGCCGGATAAGATCATCCGGCATCGGATATCCGATCGCGAGGTACGTAACAATAAATGAAATCTTTCACACGTTTGTCGGAGAGGTGCGTAAATTAGAAATAACCGGATATCCGACGTCGGATGCTCGTGTGAAATGGGGCTAACAGTAGTTATTGTCTATTTCCGTACAGTTATTGCATGTTGCTCAGCAAGGAAAACAATACTGGAATGATGACTTTTGCGGTGAGAAAACACGTCGGAAAGGTGTAGCTTTTCGTCCGATCGTATAATCAGTTTTTTTCTTGATTTTTGGGTTTCTCTTGGGTATGGCTTGGGCTAGCACTTGATTAGCTTCCTTTTCTTGAGCCCCAGAGGCCGGTCTTTAAACTGCATGCATTCACAAGTGCACTATTTGGTATCTGAAATATAGCACCGCTACCCGGCGATGTCACGGCTTCCGTGACTCAGTATTCGCAAGTGCTTTCGCGATCGGACGGTGTGAATCTATATTTACGAAATAGTTTTCGCACGCCTCAAGGATGATGCACATTATCAGCCATCCAACGACACGACAAGGACCGAAAAAGACCCGACAGTTGCGGCGGCGATTCACACTAGACGACAGGCATCCGACATCGACGGATTGTTTGTAATTAAGGTTATATTTGTCTATAACAAAACTAGAAGCCATATTGTGCTGTAAAGTAACAAATGCTTTGGTGTCATGTTTAGAAATTTTGTGACATATCGTACAGTTCGGGATAATCACGAACAAGCAATCTATTTTCCATTATCCATTTTGATATTTAAATGCAGTTCCTCAAACTTCCCCGAAACTCTGGCAAAACTGAATTAAACTCTTCTTTCTTATAGTTCTACTTTCTAATATGGGTACATATTAGTAGGCTACTGGCTACTACCTGTTCATTGCCAACACGTTCTCCTCGGAAGATAAAGTCCAGCATTTTCTCCAACGTTTTGGTGGTCTTCCCTGTGATCTCTTTTCTACTGGATTATTAATTTTTGCGGTTTGACGAGTCTGCTGTCCTCCATTCTTTTTATATGTTTGTTCCAGAATTTTCGTCTCTGTCTCACCCACCTTCCTGTATCCCGCATTGTAGTCTGATGTCTTCATTTCGTAGTCTGCCTTATACTGTTTTGCCTTGTATACTTCTCAGAATTTTCATTTCAACTGTTATCATCATTTGTAGAGTTCTGTTCGTATCTGGTCTTGTTTCTGCTGCGTATGTTATGATAGGTCTTGCTGCCGTTTTATATATCTTGACTTTGCTCTCCGTATTGAGGTATTTGTTCTTCCAAACAATTTCTCTCAAACATCCCGAAATTCGAGCCGCTTTCATTGTTTGCTCTCTTACTTCGAGAAGTAGATTTCCATGAATCGTTATATCTGCTCCCAAATATTTGAAATGGTTTACCTGTTCGACGATTTTGGAGTCGATTTCCAACTTACATTTTATTGGTTCCTTTGATGTTACTAAGCATTTAGTCTTCTCGGTGTTGATGAGTATATTTAGTTCTTTTGCTTTGGTGTTAAGAGAATGGCGTAATCTTTGGAGATTATCTTCAGAATCTGCAATAAGAACTGCATCGTCAGCATAGCATACAGCATGGAAGAAAGTATTTTCCATTTTGTATCCAAGTACTCTGGGCAGATTTTCTATTATTTCATCAATTATCAAATTAAATATGAAGGGGCTGAGTGAATCTCCCTGTCTAATTCCTGTGTTTACATGTATATCTTCCGTTGTGATATGTTCTTCTCTGATGTTTGTTCTGCATTGGGTGTTAATATCGTATATTATATTTAGTAGCCTATGGTTTAATCCATTATTTCCAGTACATCTTTTAAGCGCACTCTGTCAAAAGCTTTGGTCATATCGACGAAGCACATCTTTGACTTCTAGCTTATTTCTTCTTAGCATTCCCTATATTCTCTTCTGGCTTCCATACAAGTCTCTTTCCATTTCTTTTGTGAACTTTTCCCAATGGTTTTCTTTTAGTTCTCTTATTTTTGCATTTGCATCGTTTCGTTCTCTTCGATAGTTGTTCCAGTTTTCAGGCGTTTGATTTCGCGTATATTTGATGTATGCATTTTTCTTTAGTTTAGCTAGTTCTTTCACTTCCGGTGTAAACCATGGCGTTCTGTTGATTGTATTGACATTTATCTATCGCTTTCCTATTGCTTCCATGGCAGCATTTACTATGTTATTTTTTATTGTTTTCCATTGGTAGTCTATGCTATCTTCAGTATTCACTGATATTTGCAATATTTTCTGATTTAATCGATCTTCATACAGATGTTTTGTGCTGTCATCTTCTAATGATTCGACATTAAATTTGCTAATTATTTGCGATTTAAGTTTTGCGGATTTGAGTATGTTCAATCTCATTTTGCAAAGTATCATCTTATGATCACTTCCAGAGTTGGCGCAGCGCCATTTAGAGTTCTTACATCCAATATTGTTTGAGGCACGACCTCTCTGTTTGTGATAATATAGTTTAATACCGACTGTTGTCCTCTTGTATTTTGCCATGTGTATTTGTACTTCATGTCATGTTCGAAGAAAGTGTTGTTAATTCTCATGTTGCTGTTTGCGCAGAATATTTTCAGTAGATCTCCATTTTCGTTTGTGGTCTCTTCGTTAAATCTCTGCATTATGCCATCCAGTGGTTCATTTCCTATTCTTGCATTTATGTCCCCCATAATAACGATGTTATCTCGTGTTCTTATTTTGTCCACTACTGCTTGCAATTCTTCATAAAATCTCTCTCTTTCCTCTCTCTCTTTACTTATGTCTGGTGCATAAACGCTTATGAAGTGCATTTTCCAATGGTTACTACTTATTGTTACCTATAGTATTCTGTCGTTGACGTAGGCTTCACTCTTTATTTGTTGTTTGTACTTTCGGTCTATCAGTATCCCCACTCCTGAGCTGTTCTCGTGGTACTCCACTATATATTTCGCATTTTCCTTTTCCTTTCTTCTTCGTTTCGCTGATAGCGCATATTTCTATGTTATTGTCTTTTAGTTCTTCTCTGATCTCCTGATCCTTTGCAGTCCATGACATGATGTTCCAGGTGGCGACTCTGAGTTTATTTCGTTTCCAAATCTTTGTCAGTTTTCTCGCCTTTGTCGTCATTTTTTCATCAATCGAGTTCCGAAGCTGGCTTGTGGTTCTGTGAGCTGTATTGGTTTTTTAACCACCGGTAGGGTGCTAGCCTGACCTGTGAACCCTCCTCCTTTATCCGGGCTTGGGACCGGCGCCTCATTTATTGAGCTAAACTATTTCACACTATCAATCAAGTACTCGTCACCGGTCACCGACAGGCACACACACGAAAATCATTCTTTCCAAGGAAGTCGGTCCGCTCCGTCGTTGCCTGTACGGCTGTACACGTGTCGTTGCCGGTTAATGTGTACATCAATATTTGTTTATATAAAAAGAATGATTTGTCGTGTATTTGCCGGTCGTTGGATGTCTGATAATGTAAATCATCCTTTACGCTATACGCTATTTAGAAAATATATGGGCATTTACGATAATTGGAGCTGATTACCGCTGTATACCTACCGGTAGACACCGCTACAATTATCGTAAATGCCCTATATGGTTAAGGGCCGGATTTTTTCCTGCTTGTCACTGATTGTTTGTTGACAAGAGGATGATACATTTGAACTGCTTGGTAACACGAAATTCGGTATTTTATTTAGTTTTTAAGTTTTTGGTAGGTAACCAGTAAACCAGCAGTTACCGTTAGTAACTAACTTCTCGCGGCACTCGGCTTAATCAATACTTGCTTATTTTCGAATATTTCTATTACTGAGTTATGCTTTTCGTTTTTTACTTTGGTGTTGATAACTTACCCTTTATTGTTAATGTGGTGTAAAAGTTTCGTATGTGTTGCATTATTATTTTAAAAGCAGTGAAGTTTCAATTGCGGGATCCCGATTATAGAAAAAATAACCCAGACGAAAAACAATATACCAACAATTTATACATTCTTTTGCAAAGCGAAATCTTATAACAAAATCCTCATCATCCCAAAAATGTATGTGGTCTGGGCGTCGTCTTAGGCCCTCCGTCCACCGCCGCAACGCAACTATATTGCAACTGCAACTCAAGTACACCCATTCATCATAAAAAATAAAAAACGAAACGCCTTTATAATGGCAAAATCACTGCAAATAAACGAACACAAGTTTAAAGCGTTCTACAGAATGCCTAGAGAGTCCTATTTTTGGAACTTGTTAAAGCTCATCTACCGACGTAACTCAAACACGATTGGTTTCAGACCGTTGCGTCTGCAACTGACCATGTCAGTTTTAGTGCAACCGTTGCATGCGAAACGTGATATTTTGTAGGTACCATGCCTTTTATAAATTAACTTACCTCAGTGTAACAAGCAGTTTTTCTTCTGCACTTATACTGGTTTTATAATTCGTGTTCTTTTTTTGTATATACGGTAGACGGTCGCAGCCGTTCTACAAATAAATACTGCAACTTGAGTTACAGTAGCAATATAGATATGTTCTATATTGTTGTGGAGGATTCAGCCATTGCCTTTGGCTTCACAGATGATTACGCTTGTTTTGAATTGGTATAGAGCCTCTTCGGCTCTGGCTCCAGGATGTAAACAGCACAAGTGCTAGTTTAGTGACCCTAATGAATTAGCTAGATATTCTCGACTTTTCGATAAGCAAGTCTGCTATCATTTTCAAGAATAAAAAATTAAAATGGTTAGCAAATACAATAAAACAGTAAAAAGCTCTTGCAGATTGTCAAGCTTTGAACTGTTTGTTGACAAGTTCAAAGCTTGACAATCTGCAAGAGCTTTTTACTGTTTTATTGTTTTTGCTAACCATTTTCATTTTTAGTTTCTTTTATTCTTGAAAACGATAGTAGACTTGCTTATCGAAACGTCGAGAATATATAGCTAAGTCATTAGGGTCACTAGCACTTGTGCTGTTTACATTGTTTACATCCTGGAGCCAGAGCCGAAGAGGCTCTATACCAATTCCAATTCAAAACAAGCCTAATCATTTGTGGAGCCAAAGGCAATCAATTACAGGGTAAAAGTGGCAAGATAGTTGCGTTGCAGTTGCGTTGCGGCGGTGGACGGAGGGCCTTACAGTATATGGTCGTTGGAGGACGATACTTTGAAAATCTTCAATATCTTCATCACTGTTGGAATTAAAAATGTTAACGTCTACTTCTATCATGGTTTTCATAAAACTCTTGATTTTTGGCCCAGACGTAGAAACAAAATGACAAAAATATGAGATAAATCGTAAGAAAATAATAACATTAGATTAGGGGGTGCCCTAGCGCAAATCACGTAGGTTATACGATAGCACAGCTTATAATCATATGAATATGAATAACCAAATAATTTCGGGTCGGATTCGTCAACGTTCGTCTAATTTCGTCCGCTTGTTAACTGATTAACAGGTGGATGATCTGCTTGGCAATTTATTTAGCTTTTATCCCCTTGGCAAGGGAAACAATTAGTAAAAAAACTGAAATTTTCCTTTAACAATGGGTTAACGTTAACAGCGACCCTAACAAGTAGGAGAAAAATCGGCCCTAAGATGGCTAAGGCTAAGCGTAGTTTTTCTTATTATACTGTTGATGACTATTGTGTAACTTCCCTCTTATGGAATTGGTAAAGAATTATTCTATTTTTATGAGACGAAGTGAAACTAATCGAAAGTTGATTGGACGACTAACCCAAACTATCCAAATCTATTAAAATTGGTAATAACGTATCGAAACCGGTTTAAATGACTCAAATAATTTGAGACTAAGTGAAACTAACTGAAAGTTGATTAGACGACTAACCCAAACTAACCAAATATATTAAAATCGATTATAACCTATCAGAACCGGTTGAAATGACTAAAATAAGTTGAGACAAAGTGAAACAAACTGAAAGTTGATTCGACGACTAACCCAAACTAACCAAATCTATTAAAATTGTTTATAGCGTATCGGAACCGGATCAAATGACTAACATAAGTTGAGACTAAGTGAAATTAACTGAAAGTTGATTAGACGACTAACCAAAACTAAGCAAATTTACTAAAATTGATTACAACGTATCGGAACCGGTTCAAATGTCTAAAATAAGTTGAGACCTAGTGAAACTAACCGAAAGTTGATTCGACGACTAACCCAAACTAACCAAATCTATTAAAATTCATTATAACCCAGCGGAACCGGTTGAAATAACTAAAATAAGTCGAAACAAAGTGTAAGTAACTGAGAGTTAATTCGGCGACTAACCCAAACTAACCAAATCTATTAAAATTGGTTATAACGTATCGGAACCAGATCAAATGACTAAAATAAGTTGGGACTAAGTGAAACTAATCGAACGTTGATTATACGACTAACCAAAACTAACCAGATCTCTATTAAAATTAATTATAACGTATCGGCACGGGCTCATAGAAGTTAAATAAGTTGAAACACGATAAACAAGTATTCACTTCTACCAAGTGTACTGTGCTACTCGCTACGCGCGCTTGTCTTCAGTATCCTATATTAATCAAAAATAATCAAAACTAACTTTAATTAACCAAACAAGCGCATTGAGACGAGCGCACTACACGCTTAAAACTGAGTTTTAATCATCTCCTGATAATGCTAACATGGTTACCGAAACGCGCGTCGAGTGCAATACATCTGTTTCGATATTGTGGATAAAACTCCGTTTTGGTAGAATCATTATAGACGTTGCCCAAGCATTCATCCTGAAAACATCGATATTTCTCAAACCCTAACATAATGTCAGCTGCTTTAAATATAAAACATGGAGTCCCCCAAGGATCAATCCTTGGTCCTCTACTTTTCTTAGTCTATATAAATGACATAGAATCATATCGAAGCAATCATTTAGTTCTTTTCGCTGATGACACAACAGCACTTTTAAGAAACAGAAATTTGGGGCCTCTAGTAAATGATACGAATAACTCCTTAATCTCAATTCCACAATGGTTTAATACAAATCTTTAAACATCTTTAAACAACATCAGTAATACATCTCCTTACAAATGAACTTATTAATACAAAATCTGTAAAACTTTTGGGGGCACTTATTGACAGTACTCTGATTTTTAATAAACATGTTAATGAAAGTGCAAAAAAATTAAATTCTTCAACTTTTCTTCTGAGAAATATTAAACCACTTGTTGACAAATATATACTACTATTACTACTAACAGCCTATCATACACTCTTTCAAAGTCATTGCGATTATGCAATATTGGCTTGGGGACACACTCCTCAAGCTGGGAGAATTTTCACGCTTCAGAGGAGGGTGGTTCGTGTGATCCAAGGTCTGGATTACAGGGCTGATGTGAGGGGGTCTTTTGTGGAGCTCAATATTTTAACATTACCTTCATTGTATATACTGAGGTGTCTCATCAATACAAAAAAAATACTAACCAATATGGCATACAAAGTGACTATCATGATCACAATACTAGGCTGAATGAAGACATAAGGGTTAACTATGTAAGGCTCAATAAATCTTGTATAAGTACCAATTATTTTGGACCTAA
>MU181916.1:1627177-1659206 GCA_016904865.1 Pissodes strobi
TGACTGGGCTGTTCTACTGAACAAATTAAGTAATCTATGGCATATTTGATTATCAGAATGCATTTTTGCAAGCAAGTCACTTGAGGTAATTTTAAATAATATTTGAATAAATTGCAATAAACTAGTTTTAATTTATTTTCTCTAAAACAAAGCAAGATCTGATAAAAATGCAAGGGACAACTAAGTTGTAATTTTAGTTGCTTAATCCGAAAAAAAGAAAATTTGCAAAAAAAACCAGCGTATTTTTTTTCAAAATATTCGGACCTTATAATATTAACGTATTAGGGTGAAATTAGCTCAAACTATTACAGATAACATTGCCAAATTTCAACAAAATTGAGTAAAACATAAGTACGGTAATTACAAAAAACCGATTAAAAAAAAGTTTGACACTCTGTATCTTGGATTTCTATGGAACCACAAACTATGGATTTCTAGAACCATCTTCATATGAAGTTTTCGTTCCTTCGGAATTTCCCAAAGAATCAGTCCTAGAAGCTTATACCATGGTCACAATAACACCCTGTAATAAGATTTCGCTATGTCTGCCATCGTGAAATCAAAAATGGCGACACATTTTACTAGAAGCACTTAATAGTATATTTCATTACTAGTCGGGAAACTAGGCTTTTCCGGTGCGCGCACGACAGTTTCTTTCTGGAAGTCGTGCAAGCACAGGAAAAGCTGTTTCTGGACGTGTAATGAACGATATTTTTCATAATACCTCTCTGAAGTCAAAATATAAACATAAAATTATTATAATTTTAGGTATCCAAAAACCATGTCAATACATTTTCAGTTAAAATGTAAGCAAGCGTCAAACTTGCAAGGCAAGCAAGACACAGGTATTTAATATTTATCAAGCGTTGCTATGGAAATGTGTTTGTATACGTTGTAATTGAATAGGCAGCTAGTTTTGATGTATTTGTGACAAGTAAGGTCAGAATAAATAAAATAGTTGTACTTAAAATTAGACTATTGACGCTAAAATGTACTAGATTAATTTTGTAGACTGCATCGCTGTATAATTTTAACCCAATGTATTATACTTTATGCTTATTTTGTAACTAAATAACAGCAAATTTAGCACTTGAAATTAGGGAACGGGAAAACATTTCCCGTGCGAGCGCACCGGAAAGACTTACTTTCTTTGCTTTACAGAGACGTCGAAAATGATAGTTTTCAGAGAGGTATTATGAAAAAGTCATTTGTATTACCTTTCAAACAAGGCATAAATGATTAAAATCGGTTTAGTAGTAAAAAATGGAAAAAATTCGAGCTCCAAGTTTTAAGTCTCTACTTTCATCCCCATTGATATGGCAGGTTTTGAAAATCTTGGGAAAAGTGTTAGTTTTAATTAATAATTCATTAATCAAAAGAAGTAGCGACTTTAAACTTCGCGGATATATTGAGGGTCAAAAGATCTTCAAAATGAGTGACAGCTTGATCCATTTGGCGGGGGTGAGTTTAGGGGTGGATGGAGCCATACCTAATGTTTAAGACCGTTTAACCCTCATTATAACCCCGAAATTTGAGATCGCTAGCTCTTTTGACCAATGAATTATTAATTAAAAACTAAAACTTTTTCCAAGATTTTCACAAGCTGTCATATCAATGGGGATGAAAGTAGAGAGTCCAAACTAGGCAGTTGTAATAATGGGCAAAATACCTTTAAAATGAGATATCGCTCGATCCCCCTTTCCATTTAAGATTTTAGAGGTGGTGCCACCCCCGCCTAGGGGGCTGCATGTATGAACGTGATTTCTTTTCATATTGCCACCCTGTATATATAGATATTTACTGAAATACATACATGCACATAATGCTGCGTGGAAAAATCCCGAACAGCACCAATAACGTCATTAACGTCAGCTTAGTTCAAAATGACAATTTTATCAAAATGTACTTACAGTGTTTAGGTAAATAGGCATAAATTGTGTATTATACATTGTGCATTATGTTATGTTTTATATAAAACATAACATAATAAAGTTCACAGTTGGCTTATAACTAAAAATGAATATGTCCTACATACGAGACTAAATCAAACAAGTAAAAAATCAAAACATATTACATTATTACAAAAGAAGCCTGGTAAAGAGGCTAGAGATAAAAAAAAATTGTTTAAAATCCAATAGGAATGCGTATTTTTTTCCAGCTTTGTAAATGGGTGTTGAGCTCTTTATACAATAAAGCATTTTTAATTTGATTTGATTTTATTTGATTTGGTCTTTTAGGTCCGCGTCGCACTTGCCGACCTATTGTTTTATTCAGTTCGCGACTGAGTTTTTTGGAATTATCTCGCGACCATTCTAGTAACTAAGGAAAATTAGTTGTTATGACGCTATGCTTAGTTCTAGTAACATTAATCGTGAGTATTTGGGCATCGTTGTTTCGCTATTGGAATCGTCATTACCCAGAAGAGCCGAGGTCATTGTTAGGATGTGAGGTGAATGAAAATGGAAACACAGATTTGTATCACCATTTTTTACAGTTGTAAATTACAGCATGGTGCTCGAACTTTTACACTATTTTAATCGAGATTTTAATACTCGGATTTATATTTGCTTTATTTGCTGGCCTGGTCTACCCAAAATTTTACCCTACAAATCGCCACTGACTCACATGGCAACCCTTATATAAACGAATTGTTGTAGTAGAATAGAAGTTATATTAAGATATTTCATATTACTTTATTGTAATTTGTTTAATATATTTTTTTATTTTTATATCTGCCAAGAACTGTAGAGGGGTGGAATGAGGAAATCCTGCAGTCAATTATTGTCTGAATGGGGAGAATAAGTACTCACATATTAAACATTATTTATTAATAATAAAACGATAGCCCCAGTTGAAAAACACACAGACATTCAAACCTCCTCTACTGATACAATATTTGTCCTAAAATAATTACATATTATAGCTCGCCCTGTAAAGCACGTAATTTTGCATGTATAATGAGAAATTGAAATGCAGCTTAACGCTAGCTATATGTGCCAATATCTGGTTAACAAAGTGGATCGAGATCGTCCTAATTATTTCAAATACAGCTTAAAATAATTCTCTATATTTACGGTTAAGGTTGTGTAATCGACGCTGTAATTTTTTAGGTATCTGTTAGAGGCGAAGTTCAAAACGCTGCTAATGCAAAACCTTTAATGAGGTAAGCGATGTTTCTCAATAGGTAATAATCTTCCCTTAATAAGAATAACGTGTTTCATCCTTTGTTATTTTAGACCCAAACTTAATAAACTGTTTGATGACGATAACGATTATTTTAAAGTCAATGCCAAAAAATCAGAAGGAAATAAACAAAAAATGGTGGTCGCTCTAGATTTTGCTAGTAGAAAAGTTATTGAAACCACACAGGGAGACATGAAACTTAAGCAGATGCTCCTCGAAGATTCTATTAAGCATTTGAAGAGGGTGGAAGAGGTTTATAAGAATCTACAAAAACAGAATCAGCAGGGGGAATATCTTTTGCCTAAACATAATGTAAGAAAATATCTAATTGTACTTAGTGTTGATGTAAAAGATTATTGTTAATATGAGTATGCATTTTGCCAAATGTCGAACCTAATAGTTCTATTCAAAATAGCAGTGTTCAACTTTCAAACAACATCAAATCTATAAACTAATGAAAATCTTCTAAAAAATGCGAAATATGATATAATATGAGAGAGAGTACACTAGTCAACATGGGATTTGTTGTCATGTAGTAAACTACTGAAAGACAAATAATTACAGACATTTTAGTCCCGTAGCTTATACGCTATTTCTGCATTTCGTGCAGTATGTTTTTCCTGAAAATGACAACAGGGCTTTAATTTTAAAATTTTCTTGGTAAATATATTTTTACTCGCTAGGGATTAAAAGTACTTTTAATCTCTCTGGGAAAACATAAACGTAACGTTGGCAACAAACTATTTATTATTTCTATCAAATCATTGATAACCTATCAAAATTAATTTTGTTAAATAGGGGTTTAATTTCTTAATCCGTACTGCTTGTTCCAGAATGTTAATGATGAATTGGTAGATCTTCTTATTCAAATGAGACATAAAAAACCAAAAGAGAAGGAAAATATTGGGAAAGAAGACTGTAAAATGCCAGTAATAAAGTATGATACTGAAATTTTTGATGAAGACCTTATGGCTAATGTAGATCAAGGTGTATGCTTGAGCATGCATCAGCCTTATGCAAGTTTATTGGTGGCTGGAGTCAAAAGGTATTTAATCGTTTTATGTAATTGAAGAATTTTATACTTTCTATTGAAGAATCTCTATTTGGGTTGCTGTGTTTAACTTTAACTGGTCCATATTTCTAAGAGAAGCAAAACGTACTGAATACTTGTTTTTGTATTTAGTTAACTCAAACTAACTAATCCAAAGTAGAGATTACACCAGATTACAATGCATTACTATCTAATATTGTCTTATTTTGGCTCATTTTTACCTTATAATTGACCCCTCATGATAATAATTTATGTTGGTTGCAGGTTTAAGGGTACCCAACAATTTGTCTTTCGGAACGAGAGTTAAAAAAATTCCTCTCCTCTGAAAATTATAATACTTTAAAAAAAAACATCGTTGCCAATTATTCTCGACTTTGCAATAGATTCTACATTTATCTGCCTTTTTATTTTCTATTTCGGTAGTTTGCAAGGTCTCATCGACCTAAACTTTAAACCTACTAGTAAGTGCGGTGTAGTTTATTATCACTACAGATTTTCCTTCGATACACGATTTTTAAAATTTATATCGTTAACCGATTTACCAATAAATGCATATAAAATAATTCATTAATTTTATTTAAGAATGCTTATGAAATAACCATTGCGCCCGAAAACCATGCGACGTGTGAAAGTGTATCTCAAAGTATATCGTCTTGGCCATTGACATCAATAATGTAAAATTCTTGTTTAGAACAGGCTAACAGGTATTGACGAATGAAAAACAGTGAAACAGTTACAATACTAAGAATTATAAATAATACATAAATAATAAATTCAGTTAATCTAAACCTAATTCTGTTTCACTGTCAGAGTCGTTATTTAGGTTAATAACAATGGGTTGTATATTATTTTGTATATAAATATACGAAACTTCGACTTATAAAATATGCTTTACTGAATTTTTCCAGCTTTCGACCGGTATATTGCTTATGCCCTATGGGATGGGGTACAATATACAACGATATTGTGGAAGACGTAAGACAGTATGACCCCCAAGTTATCACATATGTATTGTTTTTTAATGTTAAGTTGTATTTAATACCTCTAATAGTTGCTCGTTTTTTGTCACTAAATTCAAAATAAAAATGTCACATTCTAATAAATATTCTTGGATTTCAGTTTTAGTACTTGATCGCTTTGGCGCTCTCTATAGCAGTAGACTGTGATAACTTGCGTTATCCATTATAATCACACTGTTTTTGGTGGTAATTTTTTAAAGATAATTTTCAAAAAATTCCACACTGGTGTCTTCATGGTAGTTCAAACTCGAATTCTCAATATTCTTGGCAGACAACGGCAAGCAGTTTGAAGCCCATCTATCCTCCAATCCAGCGTGAATTACTGTAGTTATTTTTTCTTTATTTGAAGGCGCTCCCGTCTGGCACTTTGAACTAGAATCGACCCATCCGTTGGACACTATTTCCTGAGTGTCAAACCATGTTTCATCCTGATAAAATATACATCTGCGTTTTGATCCGTATTTCTGAATTTGCTGCAGGTAATTAAATCTCCAACTCTGCAGTCTTTGTGATTCCAATACCACTTGCTTTTTATCTATTGTGCGGTATAAGTTTATTCAAAGTACCTGTTCATAGAGGGCATATATTTTTCTTCTTACGGCATCTTGTTCACAATTGTCGAAACAGTGATGATCACTGCGCATTGGCATTATTATAAGCAAAAAGGCTTTCTTCCAAGCATCTTGCTTGATGAATCCTTTATTTATGATTCATACACATTTTTAACAATTTGTTTCGAAACTCGTAATGGCAAGTGATTTCGATTCCTTCTACTAGATGTAGAGCGATAATTTTCCCATGGGGCGCCACATAATAAAAAGCTAATTGAACATTAATATTTCTATGCACCTCACACTCATCCAACAAATTTCTTAATCACACTATACACAGGTTTTCTCAAGTGGTTAGCATATTTAATATATCCTAATTGCACCGGCGCTGTACTCATTTAGCAAGGGTGCCTAACCTGAATAACAATGGAAAGCACCATAAACTTATCGAATGGACCTAACTGCTCTTGATAAAAGGGCCTGGATTTCTATGCAAAAGTAATACTAAACAATTGACGTTATTAAAATTGTACTTAGGTCACCCTGTAGATCTTCCAGTTTTATTGCAATAGATTCCAAGTAGATTATAGGTAGCCAAAAGCCAAGACGATACACTTTGAGATATACTGTACCTTTCCTAAATACATTCATGAATAGGACTTTTTCTGTTGTAAAAATGTTGATTGATTAAGTTAAATATCTTCATATAAGTTTGTAGCCCTAATGTTACTCTAAACTGTTCTTGTCAGTAAGAGCTTATTTATTGCAAAGTTTATTTTTGTTTTTAATTTTAGTCATACCATATTATTACATCAAACATGTCGGTGTGTTGCTTTTATGGCCACATTCAAAACTTTAAAGTAAAAATTTACTTTAATACTTTAAAAGAAAATTCGGGGGAGGTTACAGACCCGTAGGTTTCTTCAAAATGCCTTTTTTTCTAAACCTTTTCAAAGGTTGTGCTGGGAAATGCTTCTTCAATGCCAGCTTTGCAGCTATCTCTCTGGATTCGTTCGAAAATGTTCATCAGAACGTTTAGTAAAGAAATGTAAATTATTAAGTGCCTCAAGCGAAGATTTTATGTCAAATCTTGGATTTTGAAGGATTTTGCCAACCATATTTGTTTTACTTAAAATATCATGTCATAGTATAATAACAGAGCACATGAATTCGGATTTAACAATTTTATTTTTAAGCGATTTGCTGTTCGTTTTGGGCAATTTCAATTTTAAGACTGCTAACTTGTGGGCCACTTTCATTTTAAGGCTGCTCAGTGTAGGCAATGTTAATTTTAAGACTCTACTACCGACAAATTTAATAATAAAATTGTAAGCCTGTCCAATTTGATAAAATATATGAATTCGTGTCTCACACTCAATCGAGACCGATCGTATCAGGATGGCTGAGTTTCACATCAAATTTAAAAGAGGTTTTTCAAGAAAATGAAAATTACTAATTCAAACATAAACACTCACCGTCACGTTAAACTAAAGAAATAGAAGGTTTTTTCATAGGTTGCAACAGCTGATCGGTAAGTGCCGTAAGCGCATGCGTTCCTGTAATAGTTCATGCAATTTATAGTTCGTGCTTACTATAAAGCGGCTTTAAAGTAACTTTCCACCAAAATGGATTCAACTCATTGTGAAAATGTACATTCTCGAAAAATATATTGGTAAAAATGTGTTTTAAATAATATATTTGAACTTTTCTAGACACGAAGGTAGAGTTTGGCCTACAACGCACAGAGGTCGTTTATGGATTGCTGCAGCTGCTAAGCAACCAGAAGACGAGGAAGTTATTGCATTAGAGAATTTTTACAGAGAATTTCATAAAGGTCAGTGGATTAGATTTATTACAGGTAGCTTATGTAGGGGAAAAGTGGGAACAGTGAGACGTTTGGAATAGTGAGACAATTTGATGACACAAATAATTTTCTATTTAAAGATTGGCAAAGTGTTAGAAACGGTTGATCATACGATCAGTTTACTCAATGCTATGCGTCCTGCCGGTTCTGTTTCTTGTATTTGGAGTTTTTTGAGAAAAAGTGTTGCTTAAGTATAAAAGTAAATTTTGTCGTGTTAGAAAAGTGTCTTTTTGACAAGGTAAGCATTAACATTTTCGTATTTGTCGCATTTTCTGTACAAAACAGGTTATTTGCGTATACTAACCTCAGATAATTGTCCCATTCGTTATTTATCGATTTTGTTTGTACCTCGCTTGAAGAATAGTGAGACAAGTAACAGTGCGACATGCCTCACTGTTCCCACCACTATCTCGCTGTTCTTAACAAGCAGGAAAATAGAATTTTTTTCTTGCAGATGCATATAAAAAATAAAACTGATAAGAAAATCGGCCGATTTACGGAAGCTCAAATGAGGCAAGCAGTTGACCTGGTTATTAATGAGGCTTATAAGGTAAGACAGGCTGCTGAAGCGACCGGTTTAGCCTTTCAAACTATTGATCGATATGTAAGAAAATATAAGGAAAATCCCAACTGCAGTATGGTTCCTAACTATTCGGTGAAGAAAATTTTTCCTTCGGAACTAGAAGTTTCACTTCGTGACTATATCATAATGAGTTCAAAAATGTTTTATGCTCTAACTATAAAAGATGTTCGAAAATTAGCATTTGAGGTAGCTGTAAAAAATAACCTCAAAATCCCTAATAGTTGGCAAAAACAAGAGCTGGCTTCAATTGACTGGGTGAATGGTTTCAGAAACAGATTTAAAAATTCGTTGTCTCTGAGAACTCCTGAAGGTTGCAGCCTTGCTAGAGCGACGGGATTCAACAGACATACCGTTGCTACTTTTTTTTGGTAATCTAGAGGAAGTGCTAAAACGACATCCAGATTTTGCAAATGGTTTACGTGTATATAACTTAGACGAAACAGTTACAGTCACCGTTCAGAACTCCCAGAAAGTGCTAGCACAAGTAAACAAAGTAACAAGTGCTGAGCGTGGTACACTAGTCATCACTTGCTGTATTGTCAATGCTTTAGGGAATAGCATTCCTCCAGTTATGCTATTTCCGCGGGTGCATTTCAAGAGTCACATGATTGCTGGTGCTCCCAGTGGAACCCTTGGATTAACAACAAAAGGTGGCTAGATGAACTCGCAATGTTTTCTAGTAGTAATTAAACATTTTATTAAGCACACTTCTTGTTCTAAGGAAAATCCTGCATTATTATTATTAGACAACCATGAGAGTCATCTTTCGATTGAAGTTCTGGATATGTGTAAAAATAATGGAGTAACGATACTAACCATTCCACCACATTGTACTAATAAATTGCAACCGCTGGATGTTGAGTTATTTAAACCATTCCAAATCTTTTATAATGCGGCTATTGAACTTTTGGAATCTATAATGTAGAATCGTGTGTTGGAACAGCGTTTCCCAGAGCATAGTTTCCGCCTTTCAAAAACAGGAATTTTCCCGTTTGATCGGCATGTGTTTAAAGATTAGGATTTTTTACCAAGTTCTGTTACAGATCGAGTTAATCCAAACAATGATCAGTTTTTTAATGCTGATCAAGTTAAACAAATAACTCAAATATTGGACTTCCTTCTACCAGTGGTTATGTAGAAAAGAAATCAACTTTAGAGGAGAACGTGGCAGACGGTATGAACAACATTGCAACCGCATCGAAGATTGATGATAACGTCAGGAAAACCCCACACAAGTCTGAAAGAACCACTCTTTTTATAACACCATAAGAAATCAGAGGGTTTCCGAAAGCTAAACCGCGGGCTACAAATAACACTAGAAGAAAGAAAAGAAAATCAATAATTGATACAGACACGCCAGAAAAATTACTGTTGGAAATGGAAAAGAGTAAGCGATTAAAAATTGACCAAAAGCAATTAAAAAAGTAAAACGGCAACCACTTAATGATGATGAAAGCCACTTGGACGAATGCCATCTTAAACTTCAGGATTCATCTGATGATGATGCTTTTGTTTGTTCTTCTCCCGAACCTGATACAATTGTTCGTTTTCCTGATATTGACCGTAATCCTGAAGTGGACGAATATGTTCTTGTCGAATTTAAGCCAGAAAAAGAGAAACAGACTGTTTATTATATGGGTAAAATTCTAAATTGTAAATCCACAGAAGTCGAAATCGTATTTTTTCGCAAATCCCTAAAGAGCGGTAAAAAATTTGTAATGCCCGTTGTCCCGGATATTTCATTCGTTTCAATATCTGATATCAAAATGATTCTTCCTAAGCCAACTGTCAGGGGCAAGACGAAACGCCAACAAAGTCTAATCTTTTGATATAAACTTTGATTCCCTTAACGTTCATTAGTACATACATATGTCCCACTGTTCTTGGCTTCATGTCCTACTGTACCCATTATACCGAGTACAGTGAGACAATTTTTTTTTAAATGTTATATTGTTATCTTTTTTTTTTATTTTTAGTTAAATTAGCATTTAAAGTTTTGTTCAGACACGTATTTTGTCTGCCTTTATTAAAACTGCATTATATAAACCTTATTTTTTTACTAAGTAAGGACAATTTGAATTTTTAAGTCTCACTGTTCCCACTTTTCCCCTATTATGTACTGGGTGCGAATGTACGTTTCCGTGGCCAATCGCGATCTTGAAATGAGTACTGAAACGTAACGCAACATTTCCTTCAAAGTGCGTGTCGATTTCAAGACGCTCGATCTTGAACTGCGCACTGATTTGTAACGAAAAACTGCGTTTAAAATTGACAGGTTTTTGCTCTTGTATCAATTTCAATAAGATGTACCCCATTTGAAATATATTCTTCAATAGGTGTCCGTCATATTAATGTTGTAAATATAAAACAGAAAGTCAAATGTCACCCAAAAGCGTGGTCTAGGTACCTCGTTTTTGTCTTTAGTTCAAGATTTTAAATTAAATTATGTGAACCATTCTCTTAAAATGTGACGTACAGTTTGCGAAATTTACATGTGACCGTTGTCGATTTGTGTTGTTCGTTTGTCTGCATGGATATGTCCTTTTCCATTGACAAGTAACACTGATGATGGCTTAGGCCGAAAGCGCTCTGTTACGCCATTTATATAGAAGTCCTTTTTGGATTAAAAATTTTTTGCATGGAATACAAAGATTGTTTCATTACTATCTTTCGTACATGCACACAACCTTTACTCTTCATTTAAAACACAAAGTGCAAGACAATGAATACTGTTCTATGCACTTGCACTTAGCGAGGGAAAGAAGTAGGCTTACTTCTTCAAATATTAAAACACCATGCATTGCCCTCCGCTCGCTCCGAGCGAAAACCCAATAAAAACTAACCTAAGGCACACCCACACTTAAAGGAAAGTAGTTACTCAAATATTTCTTATAAATCGGTGCGCAGTTTAAGAAGGAGCGCCTTGAAATTTGTACGTGTTTGGAACCAAATGGTGTGATACTTTTCCACGTTCATATCAAGACTTCCATGTCTTGCCGCGTACTGGGCGGCTTAAAATAATAAAAAAAGTATGCCGTATGTTACTATTATGATAGTTTGCAACTGTATTTTTGATGTTTATGTCATACTTTGAGTACACCTTCTATAATTCAAACGAACTCATTCTAATCTAAACTAGTAAAAACTAATATAGAGGTCTTAGTTCGCTTTATATGCAGTGTCCGCCAAAAAGTTGGCAACTATGGAATACTTTTTATTATTGACATCTCAGAAAATGTTATTCTCGGTAAAAGTTAGTGCGTTGCGAAATAATAACTGCTCTATTTTTAAATTTCAGATGAGTTATACAAGGGGTGCAAAAACTACAAAAACGTTACTTTTTAAAATGGAAAACATTTGAACTTCAAAAATATGATAACCAAAAATTAAAGAGCATAAAAGTCTTGCAATGTTTTTTCAGTTGAGGCGTACTTATAACGGCAAGTTAACTCAAAAATGAGAAAATTCGACTTTTTTTTTCATATTTAGCTCGAAAACTTTATGGCCATTCTTTATAAATAATTTTCACACTTATTTTTACGCTCTTTAACTTTGCTGTTTCAATTCTTTTTTTATTTCAAATATTTGTCATCTTACAAACTCACCATTTTGGGTAGCTTTTGCACCCTTTGTATAATTCATCTGAAATTTGTTATTTGCAGAGTTAATGTTTCGTTATGCACTAACTTTAACTAGTAATAACATTTTCTGAGATGTCAGTATCTAATGCCATATATGGCGTGATTAAGAACGTTTTTATTAAAATTAAATAAATGTGCATACCAGTGGCGACTCGTGACAAACGTTAAAGGGAGGCCGTTAGAACTCAAAACCTTTCTGCCAATTAGGCGCGTGCCAACCTGTTGGAGCCATTGATTTGTATAGGAGTGGATAAGCAATAGCCGCCTGTTGCACTATTCAAAAGTGGCAACCTATGGGCGAAAAAATGAGTTTCTGCGCATGACAAAATCGAAAAACGTAAACAAAGAAGATCCCGTTTCGTCATGCGCACTAAAACACTTGCCGTCTCAGCAGGCGTCGATCAGGACCGAACTTGGCTTTTGTCTTTGACGTGTTTTCGTTTTGACGGCGCGGCGTTTTGTGTTGATAATTCGAATACTTTACTTTTTATTGACTCTCTTTGGACCTAGTGTTTGTAGTTGCTTAATTAGTTTTAGTTTAGTGGTTCACGTTTGTGCTTTGTGCGTACCCTATTTTGATTTTCGTTTTAATTGAACAATACGGACATAAACAATGGGCGATGCTACCAAAATAGAATCCCGAAAGTGTATGGTTGTGTTTTGTAGCAGTATAGGCAAAATACCCGGGATTTCCTATTTCATGTAGGTATAATTATTATAAGTATTACTTATTTATACCTTATTGTTTATTTCACTATGCTAACTGGCCCATTTCACAATCGGCAAGACTACTCTACCGAATATTTGGTGAAATAATTACTTTCGTTCATAATCACAAGACTACGAGTTTAAATTTTGGAGTCGGGGCCTGCCTAATGACCTTCACACTGCAACAGATGGTGTCCACTATTTCTCTAATGCGCAAGGCAAAATAGGAATCGTTTTGTTTACATTTCGCGGTCGTAAATTTGCCATGTTTGGTCTATTTATTGCTTATCCACTCCTATACCAATCAGTGGTTGGAGCACGCTGTGAGATTGCCGGATTTAGTTATATTCTTTTTTTTGCTATGCCGTCCATAGCGGATTTGAAATTACTTTTATTTTTTAAGCACTGTTTACGGGTACGGGCAGGGGGGCATGTCGTAATTTGATTATTTACAAATGACAATTAATGCCGGAAAACAAAAACCCGATTCAGTAAAAACTTTTATCATCACACGAATTTGTAATGTTCTGTAGCGAAAATTGAGTTAGTTGGGCGCCATTTTGTAGCGAAAGTAAGGCGCCAATTTTGTAGCGAAAGCTAGCTAAATATTAATTAATTAAGTATGGCATTGTGCCATTTTTTTTTTGTAAATGATGTTGGTTCTGAGATTCGTTTTAATTTTTTTTTCAGGGGGTAGTTCGTCTCTTTTATTAGCTGAAATTTGTTTTGGCGCCAGAGTTCCTAGAGACAATGCGAACTGAATATGAATACCTAAATATAAATAACTATAAAGATAAAAATATCAGAAATTTGCCTTTATAATTCGCAATGTCTCACAGACCTCTATCCAGCGATAAATTAAAGAAATAAATTAAAAACAAGTTATATATTAACTATAAAATTAAATTACAAATATGATTGATGGTATCATTTGAAATGGAGTTTATCGATATAATTAAATTACAAGTATAATAATTGATGAAATTATTTGAATTGACGTTTGTCTGATGAATAAATTGACTTAGTAATAAAAATTAAAATTAATGGGAAAGATTAAAAAAATTAATTGTGACAGACTAAAAAATTAAATACAGTTGGTCTTTACAATATGTTTATTTTCTGACTGACTGATACTTTAACTACGTCCAGTTATTCTGTAACCATGCGATCGTATTGGGACTTCTACTGGAACCGTTTCTGCCTGTTCCCAAGTTAGTATCAATTGGGTTTATCGAGGACTTATTGGTTCACGAAGTGTTGGCTCCCTTCGACTAAGTTGGTATAGCAACGTGTCTTCGGCCAGTCAACAGGTAGATTTATAACATGAAAGGATAAATAAACTAGTCTTAGGCCAATGTATATTGCTAATTAAATAATATTCAAGGAAATATCATATGCACATCAGTGACACTGTTAAACACATGAGGATGCAATCAACAAATTGAAAATTTACTGGTTAAAGCAGTTATAATCAGAAACTTGAATTACAATGTTAAGTTGAGCAAAAATTATAAATAACTACTGTTACTCAAGACAGCCGTTTCTTTACTTTAAAATATAAAATTCAAAAGGAAATAATGACTGAAATTTAAAATTCAAAAGAAAATAATGGAATAACGTTCCAATTCAATGACTCTCGGTAAATTTAAATAAAAGGTAACTTTAAATTTAATAATAGATAGAGAAATAGAGGTACAACCTCTAACAACGAGTCTTATGACTCAAAATAAGTAAGTACTATGACTTTACTTAGGCCCTTGGCACAGAAACGAAAGTTTAGCAATTGCGCTTCAATTCAATTAAAGATAAAGTAATCACTATCTCGCATCGAAATAGAAATTTAGATAAAAGTTAAAAAACCAGATAAATCTACATATGTGAGATTAACCTCTCATAAATGCAAAATAGCGTCGGTACATCAGGATTGAGACTAGACAGGGTAAGTGCTAATAATTATATGCTTGATGTAACAAATAAATTGAAAATTTAATTAAATGAGCCTGAAAAGAAAAAAATATTAAAACCAGCAATACTATGAGGGAAAATTCGGAGAAATTCTACTAAAAATTTAATTTACTACCTTTGCAGGAATATATAGAATTTACTCTGAGAATCAACCCAAATAATACTGTTCAATTTGAATGAAAATACGTAAAAAATGTGCGTGATCACTAGAGATCGGACAGTTTAATCGATTTATATTGGCAAAACAACACCTACCAGTGGACCACCTATTCTGAATATAGAACAGCAGTAAAATAAAAGTTATTCCTTAACTGGCCGACAACAGTAGATATGCTACTACTCAATTTGTAGCGCTTGGGCGTAATATTGGGGGCTTATTTTTACATTTACACTGCAATTATTTTATTAAATGTAAGTGTTTAGTTCAAATTCGGTTGGATATTATTATATTACAAATGGTATTATCATTTATTTTTTATTATATTGTGGGTTGATGTTGTTGGCTCTGTTAATATATTATAGATTAATATATTAGCAAGGATAGGTCATCATTAGTTGTATGTTTAGAGAGTTCCAATATGCACTCTCGATCCTGAGTAACAAATACACAATTATATGAAAAATTTGTCTATTTTTTACAAATATTAATCCTCTTTATTTGAAAAATACGTTTGTATGACTGCATATTTTTCCAAATTGTCTTCTGTGAAATTACATCTTTTAGAAGTTAATACATCTTTAAACCTAGAAAACGATCGTTCTACGTCACAACTCGTTACAGGAGCAAATGAAAAATATGGAACAAAAACATAATATTTTTTCTTCAAACGTCAGTAAATCCATCATTACTCGACTGTGTAGGCGGCAGTAAAGTTTCGTTTTTCCTCCGCCGGAGCTTTACTTTTCACTTTTCTGCCGGCGGAGGTAAAAGTGTTGTCATATCAACATAGATACAATACAAACAAACATCAAAATAAGCGTCAACAACTCAAAAGTTATTAAACTAAAATTTATATTTATCACTCAATTTGTGACTGCATTTCTAAAAATCACTAATTTAGGAACAAATTGGTTATTATTTGATCGAACTTACTCAATAACTGCTTATCAATAGGGAACTAAAACGCAATCGAAGACGCATTTTAAAAAAAATAATTATTGTTGACAGTGTCCACTGACAGCTTTATGTGACATTACTATATCAACAAACTGAGCCTATTCACCGACACCGCACGGGTCTAAGCCGCCTTGCGAACCCACTTATCTTTAATAATTATTATTATTACTATTAAAAAGATACGTTTTGCAATAATTTGTCGACATTTGAAGAAAAAACAGCATATTTTATTTGGAGGAAAAGTTACTTTTCATGGCTTGCTCTCTATTACCAGCCTCACTCCGTTCGGCTGTTAAACACGAGCGCGCCATCAAAAGTATCACTTTTCCTCCATATAAAATAATATACTATTAAAGCAGTTTCATAATCGGTAAAATTGTTCAGGGAGATTTGTTTCAGAGTTTGTAAGTTTGGATTTCTTTTAATAACAGAATCTATTTTATGGTTAAATTTATCTTGTAAGGGTCAGTTTATGCTTTTTAACTATAACAATGTTGATTCAAATTTTTCCAAAGCAATCGATAATTGTAAGTTACGGGTTTCAAGGAATTTTATAGTTTCTGGGAGACACGATAAAATTAGTCGCCAGGAAATTTAATTCCGACTGCAAAGTTGTTTTTGTTAATAAATATTTACATTCAGTGATAGAGAGAGCGTCGTCTGATAATTTCGAAATAAATATTTTTAGTCTGTCAAAATTCTCCGAAAAAAAAGAACACAGTCTGTAACGGAGTTCCCCAACGTGTAATAACTGGTTGTGGAGGTAGGGGGATATTCATATATATTTCTTTATATAAAGAAACTCGGGACGGTGCTTTTAACAAAAAATTTTTAAAACAGCTAATCAACGAATTGTCGTCTGGAAAGCTGTCACGGATAAACTCACAAACTCGGTGTAATGCGTGAGCAAGGCAAGTCACATGCAGCATGTTTGGAAAATGATCTTGTAATAGTTTCCCTGTTTTCAACATTACACTTGCCTTATCTGAAATAAATAATAAAACTTTTGAAACATCATTATCAATAACATTGTTCAATCCACGTTTCACTATTTCATAAATCATTTCAGCGTTCACAGTTTCACGAAACACACTAGAAACTAAATACTGTTCTGAAGGATTTTCAGCACTTATAATAACCCTACCACAACATTAACAACACATCTACTCTTTATGTCAGTCGTTTCATGATGTTTCATCTGCACTAACCCAAATATATTTGCTAGAAATTTTCGTTTTTATGGCCGTCATTGCTTTATGGTACTGTTTTTGTATATAATGCTTTCTAATTGTGGATTCATCCGGTATTTTACGGTTAGTATATTTACAAAGAAAATTTTTGAAAATGGGATTGTTTAATTTTGTTAAAGGAATGTTTGCAGAAACAAATGCATTACATAAATCTTCATAAAAGTTTTTGTCTGGGCATCCCTCTGTTTTCACATGTTGTGTCATACTTGCTTTTCCATTAAAAACTAACGCCTGATCACAATTGCGGCAGTATAATTCGTTCTCATTGAAACGACGAAAACAATCAATGTCCGATAATAAATTTTCCATATTTATGTACAACCACGTTTCTATCACTCTTGGCATTACACTAAACAAATATACTCATGGGAAATGTCTAGTGATATTTTTGCAAGGCACTTTTTTTTCGATTCTCGTGTTTATCAACTTTTTGTTATATTTTTACATTTTCTCAACCAACAGATATTTATTTAAATCGTCGTAGTCAATCGCTATGGTAAATAGCGCATCCGAAATGAGTAACCGCAATGGTATGTTCTCGGGCTATTTAGTAAAGAACTTTCACAACTTTTGTATAAAAAACTGCAACTTTAATGACTAAAAATACATGAAATTAAATGAACAGACAGAAAATACATTAAGTCGTACAAAGTCTTTTTAGCACTGGTTGACGGGAACAAAACAGGGTTGAGGCGCACAGTTCTGGAGCAATGCGGTGTTGCCGGTACGCTTCAACGCCTATGTGATTAAAACCAAGTTTTTGCATGGGATTAAAATGTCCGGTCTTTAGTGATCACTGAACGATAAAATAATTACGTTCTCCTTAAATTTGGACTAAGCCTCTTTCAAATTACATGAATTTGATTAATGAGAGACGCAAATATTCACCAGTAAATCGGTAATATTACCCAAGCGGTCACGACAATAATTAAAAATTATTGAAGATGTAAGCTACTTAAAAGTGGAATATAACAATGTTAAATTCTTGTTTTAGTCGAATAAGACTAAGCGAATCATAAACAAATATTAATTATGTATTTAAAAATGAAAGAATTAGTTAAATATATTGCAAGATGGATTAAATATTTCAAGATTAAAAATTAACACTCACCCGTGAATGTATCAACACAAGATCTACGATCTCGCTTTCAAAATTCAAGACGCTGGACAAATTATCCTTGCCGATGTATTATTGGCTAATTTATATCATGTGATTACCACTATAAATCACGTAGCGTCAAGTCATAGAAATACCCAATATTAAATATAGTAATAGTAAATTAAATTCATGAATTGTAGGTATAAAATAGCGTCCTAAAATTGCCAACCACACGAAATAAACCCGTTCGTGAATAGATGTCACTGGCGACCTAAATATTAAATAACGAAAATCATTCGCAATTGAATTGAGATTTTTAGTGTAGCGGAATAAGCTTATATTCCGTTACAGTTCATAAGAACATATTGTTCCAGATCCAACATTAAAATTTCCAAAAGAGTACCCAACAAGCTGCGTTTTGGGTTGCGTGACAGTGGAGGATTGTTTGGATCAGGAAGCTTACAAACAGAGATTTGGAGATAATGAAGAATCGACTAGTCCTTACGTAATGATTTGTACTAATCCCATTATTTTGCCTATATTTTATCCGATTAGTGGGCAGCATAAAATTTGTAAGTACCACCCTATCTATTTCGTATCCATCCGCATAATATGAAATATAAAATAAAAGCTGTTAGTTTAGCTCGATTAATTAATACTGAAATCCCTCCTGTAAGAGCAATACTAAACATTTTGCACCTAATAGCAGATGGTGTGAGATGCCTTGGGCCAGGGGAATTTTTGTCTGTTGTTTTGATTGGTTTCACGTTCTGTGCTATGTGTCATTCGTCGCTGCTGAAACGATATTTTGACAAGAGTTGTTTTGTCAAACCAATTACAATAACACTCGACCAATTTTCACCTAGGTACTTAAACCTGAGGTATTATTCTTTGACGCCTTGTCCTTTTTTATGAAGGTCTTCGCCAATGGTCCTACTAAAACCATAAAATAAATAAAACTCTCAATTTCTAATGAGCATCGTGAATTTTTTGCTTTACCCAATAAAATACACGGCCAGTAATACAAACTGCTTATCTAAACTTTCACAAAGCCATTGATAATTATTATCGTACCAGGAAGTTTGAAACGCTCGTGAAGTTACCCGACGACCCACCCTTTTTTCGCTAAAAATTGTCGTTATTTTTCTTGTTGGTCGACTTTCCAAAATTTGCCGCTTTTTCACTTCAGATCGTCGCGAGCAAGGGGTTTCAAGCAAAGACAAAACAATATCGTGAGAGGAATTCATTTCAACTCGAGTTTAACCTACCTTAGAATTTTTAAATTGTAACAAAACCGCAAAAATAACCCAGAACCAAAAATTATTTTAATAAACAAAACTTTGGTAATAGATATGGCCTCGGATATGGCAATACTGCATTATTAAAATAAAATACAATCAGCTAAACCGGACCACCCACCTCGAAAATCTGAAATCACAAACAAAAACAAACCAATTCAATCGTCACGGTCGTGATGGACGAGATCTAATTTTAATTAGGAATAAGCATCTGACGACCTGACACGACATTTGACGCTTTAAGAAGAGATGAGATGAGAAAATTGACGATAAAACGTTGCCAAGTTTCAAATAGGCACCTACCCCTAATTCTATGAAGCAAAGGATTGTAGTACTTATCTATTTTGATTGTTGGGTCTTAAATTTTATAATACACCATAAAACAATGGAATCATTTTTATCAATAATTTTTGGCTTGTGTTTTATGTTTTTAAAAAAGAAAGATTTAAATAAAAAGTCTTTGTTCAAAAACAAAGGCAACATGCAAAATAATACCCATACAAGCACAAATTTGTGTGCCTCATGGGACTACTAAAATTCGCTGATTTAAAGCCCTGTCTTGTGCAGCTGAACGGGTGGGGAGCGTAGTACTATACCGGCAATGCATGACTCGTATGAAGCAAAAATTTCTGGGCTTACTACAGCTATGTTATGCGGGCGGGTAAGGATTTGAACGGTTAAAAGATAGTATTTTAAACTTTGATTGTACTTTTATACTTTTATGATTGGAAGTTAGTCAAAAAAAACGTTAAATGATTTAAATGAAGAAATTATTGATGGGAAAACACGCATTTTATGATTGGATGATTTCAAAAATATTCCAATACTCGCAGTTTTTCCCAAGATAGTACTTCCAGACAAGGGTCCTAATCCTTAGCTTCAGAATTCCTTGTTTTGTGGATTCAAAACATATAATATCTAAAGCCTACGAAGCATCCAAAACCTCTCCTATTTATAACAGTTATTTTGGATAGACAAGGCAATAAACTCGAAAAATTGTAATAATAAGTGCACTTACATATCTCAAGGACGAAATTGGTGCAACCCTAATAACAGACCACAAAGTACTATTTAGAAACCTGATGAGATGCGGAACTTGATGATTGCTAAAAGTACGGTTTGCAAGAATAATTTCATTTGTAAATTCACATATATTTAGTCTATTCAATTTAGAATGTAAAGTAACATATTAAAAATAACTCGGAAAGCGTATGTTGCGGGGTATCGTGGATTTTTTTCAAAAAAGTTTTGGCCCTACTTCATACGTAGATGTTGGTAGAAATGTCTAAAAACAAAACAGTTTTACGCTAACCGAAAAAAAAAAACAATAAAAGAAATTCGAGGTTTTATTATTTTTTCAACAAAAAGGTATTATAGAAATGAAACCAAGGCTGTGTTCTCGCGTCCACTTATGTTCGAACCATTTTTTAAACCAAGTTAAAAATAGTTATTAGAGGACGTCATTAGTTTTGATCGCAAGAATACCCAATGTTTAAACCAAAATAAGTTACAAGATGACCAATAAAAATATTATTTCCTGAATTCGTGTTAGAAAATTAAATGAATTAAATTTTGGCTTTAATTAATCGACCTTCAGTAGGCACGATGGCTGAGAAATAATGAAGAATATGTGCCTGCTTTTAAACTTCAACCTCATAACCTCAAAGGAAAACAAAAACATATATTTCAGTCTCTTCAACCGATGGTTCGCTACAGTTCTAAATAACTTGAACAAATTTCATATGACGTCATTAGTTCATCGCGAGAATTCACTGTTTTCAAACTATTTGAACCAGGTTTAAATAATTTGCCTGTGAGAAAACAGCTCAAAGCTGTGACCACCATTCACAGTACTTTTAAACTAAAAAAGCAGGTCAAGAAGCGCTTTTTATACTTGGTAATGTAAGCACTTCAATTTTAATTTCTTTCGGAAAGAGGTAGTGACATGTGTAATTAATACTTGCTTTCAATTTTGTTTTAGAAATTCTATGTCTATTTACTATTCACTTTATTTTATTTTTTTCTAGATCGACTGGATAAAGAATTACATAAATGCCTAAGAATGGCTCTACAACATGCCAAATATGTTTAAAATCAATTTTTTTTCGTTGTATATTTATTTTCTATTTTAATATTCCAAATAGAGTATGCAAATATTAGGGCAATGTTGTTTTCTATATGTTAAAATTCTTCTTTCTATGAACTTTTATGTGCAAAATAAGGCAATTAACCTAATAAAACTTGAAGACATTTTATATTTGAAATCAACACTTGAAATATATATCTTTAGATGTGTGTTTTACATTAGGTGTAAGTAAACAAGTAAGTTGCCTAGTGTGTATTCATATACATAAGAAAGCAGCAACGCCACCTTATTCGATATTCAATTCTGTTTATATATAATATGTTTATATTTTCATTGTTTATAATTATTTTATATTATGGAATAAATTATTTTAAATTTGAATAATATTGCGGTAGTTTTATTAACAATTTTTCCTCTTTAAAAAATACTACATAATTATGTATACATGTGTACTGTACCATTTCCCACACAGTTTTCTAGATTAAATGATTGCACACCTTGTGTATGCACCAAAATTTTAGAATTTATGAGAAGTACCGCAATTCCTTGGCACAGAAAAAGTTTAATGAGTCAGCCAGGCGCCTTAATGGCTTTGGTTACATTTTTTCTTTAGATGTTATTTTATTTTGTATTCGATTTGCCATACATTTCAAACCTATATGATTTTATTGGTATTCGCTATGTATTGCTGAGTGAGGAGGCGGTAAAAGATCGTGCGCGCCAGTGGCAAAGTCTTGAACTTTAACGATCACGCCGTATATATGTAATATCATTGTTGAAACATGGAAGCTCACATGTTATATTGTTAGTTGCAAAAATAAAACGGTGTGTGCTTAAGATCACACTACAGAAGTGAAAACTCCGACAACGCAGGATTAATATTATGAAATATAAGTAGGTACTTCTTGTGTTCTGTATTTTGAAATTACTTGCCACAACTTGGATGCTTAAAGTCAAATTATATATCTCGAAATCTCCCATAAAATCGGCAGAAACTTATCCATTGAAAAATTAAAAAATTCTCCTATTATAGCCCATTTTTCCATCTTCAAATCATTTTAAATGAGATTTCTGGCAAATAAATCTATTTTCTTACCACAAAAACTATACGCATCGAAATGCTAAAGTAAAATTTTACTTCGCCATAAAATTCACCAGAAATTGCCTATAATCTTCAAAATGTCTCCACATTTTCTAATCAAACCGTTTTCAATGAGATTTCAGGCAAGTAATTATATAAATACATATTTTAACCTAAACGTCATGTCAAAATATTTGAAAACGTATTCCTTAAAATTTCCCATATTGTATTAAAAAGCAAAGCATTCACTCGAAATATTGACAATATTCTGCGATTTTCTGCATGTTTCAATTTAACCACGATTTTATTATATTTCCCGATCTCGTATGGAAAATTGTTTTAGAACTTTTTTTTATAGCAGAGAACACGGGGTTTACGAATCTGATAGGATTTCTTCAAAATAGCTATGCGTTGTCGGGCACGTACGCTTAAAATAGATTTTCACTGAAAATCAAAATAATCACCAACTCAGCATTTTCAATCGGATCGATGAGATTTTTTTGTATGTTCTGCTGATACCCCCACTTTAATGTTTGGTTGTCCCAGATTATTTGGTTCTAGGCTCATCCTACGACCAAGGAAACGGTAAGTGCTTATTATCGGGGATAGTTCCATTAGAGGCTGCGGGTTGATTTTTAAAAAAAATCACATTCTGAGTTTGACGTGAATTGTCAATGGAGTGAACCCTAAAACGTTACGTTTTCGAGGGCGCTAAGCGAATCGCACAGCGTGCGCCTCGCATGGCAGCCGCGCTAACCGACCGGTTTTCGTATTCTCGTTGCCGTGCGTGAGCTCTTCGAGTAGACTTTGTTGAATGCGCTAAGCCCAACTTGGCAACCCAGAATTTTCAGTATTCCCAACTTAAAAATTAGTGAAATTACTAAAATTTGACAAGTAGACGTCACCGTAAGACGTGATATTGGTTTTATTTGTGTTGTGCTGTAGTTGGTTTTGTGGAAGAAAAAAACCATTTATCTACAGCAAAAACAATGATTATCGAGTTTATGGAACAAAATCCGCAAATGGTTACGCAGAAGCAGAGCAACCAATTTACCAACGCCGATATTTCAAGATTATGGCAAACATTACCCGTAACTATCAGTTCCATTCCAGGGGCTACAAAAACTTGGAAGGAATGGAGAAAGATAGGCCGGTTTTTCACTGATGCAAGTTGTCACTGAAACTCAACAAGAAAGTCACATGAATTTTGCTGTATCGCAGCGAGTTGTTGCATTATGGAAAGCCGGTTTAAGACATTACTTATTATCAAAATACATGGGCGATAACAGCCGAGCTTTACGCTAACCTTATACTTCTAGCTGCTTACATTACACAGCTTTAAATGAGCCTTTACATTCCTATTAATTCTGCATTAATATAGAATAAACTATTCCCGCCTATTCGTTGACTCTATTGCTTAAGGCATCTTGTCTTCTCCTTAACGGAAATAATGGTTGAAGCATTTCATCTAAATTTAACACATCTTGGTTACGAAGCCTATACATCTTTACAAAATTTCCGTCAGAAAATTCAAAGGGATCATCTGGTAGAAAACGCTGCCTCACGATATTATTCTCAATGTTATCTATCGAATAAATGGTACCGCCATTGTAAATTTAAAACAGAAAATATGTACTATTTTTTTTATGCCACACAGAAAGTTAGGGCACACACTTAACACGAACGACAAATGGCAAAACGGCTGCCAAATGGTTGACGTTTTCATGACGCTTACCGTCCGCTTCCCGCGCCTTGGAAACGCTCGGCGTAAAACACACCTGAATACCAATTTTGCTGATTTGGTCACGTGCTCTGCGACATTGATGTCATCAAACGCTCAGCGTGCACGAAACGCTAAGCGAATTTAGTTACCAGAATAGCAGTCCTGTTTTGTTCTCTGAAATGATGAAGTCGTGTCAATTGTTTTCGGGTTCGTTTTCTACTGAGGACTGTATAATTCTTTTTGTTGGGATGCAGAATACCATAAGAGGGAAGGCAATTACAAATGATGATTTGGATACTCTTGCAAAAATAAGCCAACTTACATACCTTATTATAGTTGGTTCTCCTCTTAAACCTCCTTAGGAGCAAAATTAATTTCTAACATCATATCTTCGCGAATATAGTAACGTATCATTTATACCTCTTATAAACTTCGACTACGATAATCTCTATCTCAATTATAAAACAAAATTAGAGCTAATGAAATATATACGTTTAAGTTACATTTAGGGAATAAGAAAGATTGACATACTTCGTAAGCATCACCCGGACTTCAACTAATCAGCCTAGTTAAACTTTTAGAACGGGAAATTTCCAATGGAAATTTCCGGTGGAAGCATCAGCACCTCAACAAAGTCTAACAACTGGCGATACCTCTACAGATCTACGAAAAGATTAACTTTTTACTATCAAAATGTTAGGAGACTTCGTACAAAAACGACCGAAATATTACTGGCTAGTCGGAATCTGGATAGTCTGGAACACCGCAGACATATATGTGGCCGAGATGTCCCTGTTTTTCAGATACCTTGACGGCAGATGTTCCCAGGATCTGGCCCACCTCATCCCGCCCCTGGCAACGCCTGTCAGACAGTCACGACAGACGGCAAGAGCGCACCAGTTCGTCGTACAACTGGAAACACCTAGAACATCGCTTTACAAGAACTCCTTTGTCTAACGCACTGCATCACTGTGGAACTCACTCCCAGGACATCTGTTTCCCCCTAATTACAACCTACAACTGTTCAAGAACCGTGTCAATCAACATCTTCGCACACACACCGCTCGTCGAGCACCATAGGATCTTCCTTTAGTGTGTGTGCCACTGCTATAAAAAAAAATTGAGCGAGTCTGCTAGTACCCGAGACACTGATGTGTAAACATATCCTATATCGACATCATCGACATGAAAATCTAATGCCACCTTAGGCCGCGCGACGCCTAAATATAGGCAACCCCTTATTTGGAATTGGTTGCCTATATACTGGCGTTAGAAGGAACATATTTTACAGTAACGGTTTCAGACAGCCTGCAAAACACATTCTCGTCACAGATACCGCCTGATGTGCGTTGTTTAATGTTTACATTTGTAACGTTTGCATTACAATGTCCAATAGTAAGTACATTTCACGCATAGCCCTTCGCTCGCTACAGGAACGCAACGAACAAAAACTAACCCAAGGCATGCCCAAAATCAAGAAAAAAACGTTTTACAAATATAACCTCACTAAAACTGAGCTTTATCCACAATACCGAAACAGAATTTTTGCACTCGACGCGCGTTTCGCTAACCGTGTTAGCATCATCAGGAGATGATTAAGACTGTCTTAATCATCTCCTGATGATGCTAACATGGTTAGCGAAACGCGCGTCGAGTGCAAAAATTTTGTTTCGGTATTGTGGATAAAGCTCAGTTTTAGTGCATGTTGCCGAAGGTTCCAAACCCCAACATAGTTAATATAACCTCAAGAAAATAAAAAAATAGGATTAAAACTAACCGTAAAAATCAACGCTGGTGAAGCCGCGGGTAAAAGCTAAAAGTGTCCTATGTGCTTTACTATACTCTTCAAAATATCTGTACAAAATTTCATGATAACCGGTTAAGTAGTTTACGCGTGGAAAATAAGATTAAAACTAACCGTAAAAATGAACGCGAGCAAAACCGCGGGTAAAAGCTAAGTGTCCTATGTCCTTTACTATACTCTTGAAAATATCTGTACAAAATTTCATAATGATGGGTTGAATAGTTTATGCGTGAAAGCGTAAGAAACTAACAAACAAACACATCCGCATTTATAATATTAGTTATTCGCATTTATAATATTAGTTAGGATTCTTTAATAATACTTACTGGCAGCTTCAATCGGAGTGGATTAACTCACTGCACAAATTTGACACGGAAATCTAATGCCACCAGGAATATCACCAACCTATGAACACAGCTTAGTCACTACCAGCTAGTCATCTTGGGGTGGCATCCTTTGATTTTGAAAAGTCAATAACCAAATTTTGCAAATTTTAGAAGAGGGCCATGACTCAATATTGTTTTAACACGTTGACTGTGCCCATAAGGATTTTTTTCGATCCCCCTACGTCCAATGTTTTTTTTTGTAATATTTCAGTTTTCAGTTTTACAGTCATTGAATATCATACACCACTATGTAATTTTACCAGCACATTTTTTTCTAATCATGCGTCCATTAATCATATATGAACAAAACCGTTACAGATGTTTGGCAACGTCGGAGTATCTAGAATTAGCTCCCAGTCGTTACTCGTATGCGGTCGCGCGTGCATGCCGATTATTTTGTTTGCGCTTATAGAGGTTTTATATACGGTAGAAGTGAAGTAATACAGTGATATTGAATATACATTGCTGCTGGTAAGTAAAAACGACTTTTTTCATATTGAAGTCACTTATACAGGGTGTGTATTTAGTCTGGAAACGGTCCAATATCTCAGATAGTTTAGATTCGACTTGTATGAAATTTAGTATACCAGGGTAAATCAACATTCTGAATTTGTTGGTAATATTTTCGACAATGCAGTGTTGCCGCTTCTACTAAAAAGTAGAAGCAACTGTCAAATTTTAAATGGAACACCCTGTATATTACTGCATATTTGGATTTTGCGGAGGGTTCTTGACATATTTCATAAATAATATCCTATACCTATCTCCAACTGTTTTTGAAATATTGACAGTTGAAAATCGACCATTTACCAAGTTTGACAGCCTGTGAAATCTAAACAACTAAATATAGGGCAAAAAGGTTTGCACTTTCCTATCTTGATTTTTCATAAGCTATCGTTTGACACTAATTTTTTATTTAACCAAAGTTTAAATTTAACCGGAATTTCTTAACCTCTGGTTAAATAAAAAAAAATAGTGTCAAACGATAGCTTATGAAAAACCCAGATAGGAAAGAGCAAACCATTTTGCTCTATCTTTAGCCGTTTAGATTTTACAGGCTATCAAACTTGGTAAATGGTCGATTTTCAACTTTCAATATTTCAAAAACAATTGGAGATAGGTATAGGGCATTATTTATGAAATATGTCTAGAACCCTCCGCAAAATCCAAATATGCAGTAATATACAGGGTGTTCCATTTAAAATTTGACAGTTGCTTCTACTTTTTAGTAGAAGCGGCAACGCTGCATTGTCGAAAATATTACCAACAAATTCAGAATGTTGATTTACCCTGGTATACTAAATTTCATACAAGTCGAATCTAAACTATCTGAAATATTGGACCGTTTCCAGACTAAATACACACCCTGTATATTACGTTTTTATTAGAAAAATGGCACGAAAACATCTAACTCAGGACGAGTTAGAGGACGAAATGGAGAGGTTTTTGGCCCCTGTGAATCCTCCCTTTGCAGAGCCGTCGTCTCTCATTTGGTTGCCGAATTTTCAAGCACTACTTACAGTACCGTTTACTGGCATTGAAGGCATTCATGGGGACTTGTTGCAAAAAAATCAAGTTACTCCCATGGATATATTTTTTTCGATTATTGATGATTCTGTGTTCGAACTTATGGTGAATGAAACAAACCGATACGCGAGCCAGATGCAAGAATCCATTCCCATGACTCGTACGCATCGCATGAACAGATGGAAAAATACGGATAAAGAAGAAATGAAAAAGTTTTTGGGAGTAATACTATTCATGGGTATCGATAATTTACCGAAAATTGAGTGTTACTGGAAACTTGATAATTTGTACTATCACCCTTTCATGCATAAAATAAAAATGAGTTACAACAAGTTTGCTCTACTGCTACGATGTTGGCATTTTATTGATAACTCCCTGCCAAGAGATGGCAGTGACCGAATTTATAAAGTTTCCCCACTTGTTGCAATAGATGAATCAATGATTCTTTTTAGGGGTCGATTGAAGTTTCGCCGGTATAATCCAGGCCAGTCAAGTAAATACGGAGTAAAAATTTACAAGCTTTGTACACCTACCGGATTTGTGTGGAATTGCAAGATATATTGCGGTGCAGATCCTACAATTAAAAATTTGGACAAACCAGGTTCTGTTCTGGTAACACTTGGAGAAAATCTGTTAAACGAAGGTCGCTTTTTTGTCACGGATAACTGGTATACAAGCATATCGTTAGCCATGTATTTGAAAAGACACACCACTGACCTGTGCGGAACTCTAAGGAAAAATAAAAAGTTTCTTCCCAAGGATGTCGTAAATGCTAAATTGAAGCGCAACGAGTCCATTGCCATGCAGGCCAATATCACAGTCTTGAAATGGTGTGACAAACGGGACGTGCTAATGCTCTCCACGCGTGAAGGAAATGAGATGCACCAGCTGGTACTAGACAAAATCCGGACAAAACAAAGCCTAGAATAATATTAGAATATAACAAAGGTAAACGGGGAATTGATATTTCTGACCAAATGAGCAGCTACTATAGTTGCCTAAGAAAGTCGCTTATTTGGTACAAAAAAGTTGCTAATAAGTTAATTGTTGGATCAGTGTTATCGTAAACTCTTGGTTACTTTATAATGATCTATCTCCTGGCAAAAATATTCGACAACTTCAATTTGTCGAACTCTTACTTACGCCAAAGATTTGAATTTGAGGATAAGAACACGGATCCTGAACCTGGGACTAGCAACAGCCACTTTTTGCAAGAGATTCCTCGAAAAGCAGATGGTACAATTAGAAGTAAACGATGGCACGCATGCTACCACCGAAATAAAGCAGACAGAGATACGGATTTTACTGCAAGGCGTACTAAGCAAGTCTACTGAGTGTACGTCTTGTGAAAAAGCTTACTGTCTAAAATGCTTTAGTGAAAATCACTAACTTGTCTGTATCACTAGAAGAAATGTATCTTTGTGTTTTACTATAATAAAAATATTTTCTGACATAAATATATTGTATTTTGTGCTTTAGTGAGGACCATTGACGCTCCGCATTATTTTATTGCCACAAATATCGCATATTTTGTATCCTACGTGAAACTTTTTCTGACTATAATCCCGAGAGTTCCGTGCGTCATATATGATTCTATATGCATTAGTTAGACGTCGATTTAATACAACCTGCCTAGACCCCCAGCGTTCGAAAATAAAAGTATCATGCAGACGGATATGCAAATGAATCACATATGTCTCATGGACGTACAACAACATTTATGTGTGTGCTTCTTGGGACAGTCAACGTGTTAAACGTCTGGGCATCTGAATAATACTTTTGACAGTTCGTTTAATTTAAAATATGTTTTTTATCATCCAAAATCCGTTTAAAAATGATTTCAAATGGCAAAATTGTATAAAAATTCGAAATTTCCGGACTTTTTTAGGGCGATAGCCGTGGCTTCGGACGAATTTGTCGTGGATTTTGAAGCGAAAATTCATTTTAAATTCAACCGTCTACTAAAAATAATCTGTACTATGGATCCAAATACACTGCGAATATAATATAATGAAAATCTAACACCGCCCTAGCGGCTAGCTTTTTAGAAGCGCCATTTGAGTCGTTGCAATCGCGGCCGTCCTGGATTAGCTTGCTCATCAATGCGCACGGGTTATAATGTGACATCGGTTTACACATTCCGTTCCCACATTTCCGTCCCATTTGCCGAGATTTATCCTCATACCGTCGCGTCAGATGTGTACACATAAAAAAAAACGACAACAGCAATAATTATGACTAGTGTTTCTGTTTTTGGTATCTTGGTGGTTTAATGATATTTTGAGCCCTGAACTTTTTGACGACAGTGATCAGGTTTTTCGCAGGACAGATATTATGCACTCAATTTGTACGAGAGGTGGTGGAACTTTGATTGCGTTTCTCTCCGTTTTTGACTGTAGGAAGCTACAGAGTACTGGTAGCGTATCGTTTGAGGATCTATGGGTTCAGGTAAGTTGCGGTAATAAGTAATCGGATCAGTGTATATACCTCCTAACTCACCTCAACAAACATATCAGGATCTTGAGAACATTGTGGAGTCTTCGAAATAACCACAAAAATGCCAAATCCATCATATTCGGAGACTTTACCTACCTGACATTACACGGGTGCTTGAGGAAGAACACCTAAAGCTGGCCATACACCATGCAGTTTACCGGAAGGTGGGCCTTTCGATTTGCAAACCGGAAGGCAAACTGTATCGTTAGTGGTCATATTGGCCGGAAGGCCGGGCCTGAACTCTCGGCCTCCCAAAAAACAGTCAGGGCTTGATTATTTACCTTCCGGCTAGGTTTTTTGCTTGCAAGTTGTGACGATATGGGTACAGGCCGAGAGTTATCAGGTTCCAGTCGTAATTCGTTTATTAGGTGCATATGCGAATTCACTTGTCGATTTATTAACCTCTGTTTTACACATTTCTAACGTTTTCGCTTTATTTTTTGCTGTTTTTTAGACACTAAGGCAACTCCTATTAACATAAGATCATTTTCCGAGATATTGTCTACAACTTTTCGCTTCGCACCATACTAAAAACTGAACAAAACCCTCCGAATAAAACGTAACGTGTATGCCTTAGCCGAGAATACAGGCTTGCTTCGGGTTTGCGAATCGAAAGTCCTGCCTTCCGGTAAACTGCATCGTGTATGGCGGCCTTAACGATGGGCAGCAGTTCCTCAGCGAATATTCTAATTAATAATATTTATTATTTCGAACGTTCAAATTAATAGTGTCACTAATTATTACAGCGGCAAACTTCTGGATTTGGTATTGTGTGATGAATTTCAGCATATGGATGTAAGATGTAACAAAATGTTACATGTTACATCATCTTAGCACAATATACCCTTATCATCCCCTATTCCAATTTTCGATAAGTTGCGGTATAACTCGTTTTTGGTATAGGAAGGCTGAAATTAGGGTATTTACATCGACAAAGCTGACTACGTAGCACTTAATAACCATTCCGCTGCTGTCAAATGGGATTTCCTATAATCAAATGAGTATGTTAATTTTCTTCTCCGGAGATCTTACGATGTTCTTTTTGATGGTATTGATAAATTCCCTAATAGCACACGAGGTCCACTGGACGTCCGGTTAAAGTCCATGATTAGTCCATTGGTCCATGGACCTAAAACAAATGTCCTTTGTACGACCATAAAAGAACGAATATATCTTGTTACGCAAAGAGGCATCCAAAAAATATACGATGGACGTCCAATAGAGGACAAATATATTTTGTCACCACAATGGACGTCTTTTGTACGTCCATTTCAGGACAAATATTTGTTTGTTACGCCAAAGGAAGTCCTTTAAATGTCCCTTAGGGGATGAATATATTTTGTTACGTCAAAGTACATCCTTTGTTCGTCCGTCAAAGGACTTTTTCTATTATTAAGAGAAAGGTCGTTCCTTGTACGTCTCTTAAAGGACTAAAATGTTTTGTTACACCAAAAGACTTGTACGTCCATCAGAGGGTGAATGTTATGGTTACACTAAAGGACGTCTCTCTGTACGTCCACCAGAGGTCGAATATCTTTTGTTACTTTAAAGGACATCCTTTGTAACCTTTTGCATCAAATAGATACGGCTCGGCTGT
>MU181916.1:1659216-1678347 GCA_016904865.1 Pissodes strobi
GGACATCCTTTGTAACCTTTTGCATCAAATAGATACGGCTCGGCTGTGGCCCTTCCATTGACTTCTACGCGTCGAACGAAAACAATAATTTTCTCTAGTCATTTTTATATTTAAATCTCCCGCTAAGATTACACCATTCCTGGGTCAACTCTATCTCTCACACCCTATAGGTTTTATCTTCTATTCTATGTCACATCCTGCCTGCTGGCTGGCTGGGAACGCGACGGCTATCATTTTCAAATTAACTCGAAGGAAAGCTCTGATGATCCGGTGGTATTCGCGCCCGCTCTTTGTTGTAATAGTTGCAAATTCGATCCCCATAAGACTCCAAGACTTGTATTAATTTAGGTATTACATTATTCCAAGGATGGATGGCCCTATTGACGTCAGAAGAGGATTAATATTATTACTTTGAAAATATTGCAGATGTACAACGAAGGTGATGAAGATTCAGGTTACTTGTAATTATAGACGTTCCCTGGTAGTCCGTTTTACGTCCATTTTTGTGACATTGGGATGTCCATAGTACATCCATTGGGATGTCTAACGTACGTCCGTTGTACTATAAAAAGACGTCCATAGAAGTAAGAAACAAAAATCATGGACGTTCCCTGTTAGTCTATATGACGTCCATGACGGATTGGTCCAATTTTGTGACATTTGAACGTCCACTGTTCGTCCATTGGACGTCGGGCGTCTATAAAACGGATATCCGTTGGACGTTTCGTTTGTTTGCTGCGAAGGTCCACTATACGTCCATTGGACATCCATGTGCTATTAGGGTTTATTCCTTCAAAAAAATGAAAGCAGGCCATTTCCTAAATGGCCCAGGCGGGAATTCAAGAATATTCTTAGCTTTAAGAACAAACTAAGAAGTACAATCAATCTGGCTTACAGTCCGATTATCCCAGGTATACTGCAATTCGAAAGGAAAGTAAATGCATCATTGATCTTTGCTACCTATTCTTCATGGGCATAGAAGAAGAGAAGACCGCAGTGGCGGCGGAGGCTAAGCCGCCGAAGGCGGAAAATTTTGGGGGTGCCACGCTCAAAATTTACCCAAAAGTCGTTAAAAAACAAGGATTTGGCACCCTCTTGAATGGCTTGGATGGTATGTTGCAAAATGAGTCGGTTAAATCCCCCCCCCCCTCCCCTACGCCCATGCTGATCTTCGAATCCAATACAGACCATACAATTTCGTCAAATATCAAATATTTTTGGGGCGTTTGTTAACTCCCTTAAGAAATATCAAAGGATTCCGAAAACCATGGAGTATAATGGCACCGAACTTATAATGTTCGGTGATAATGGTGTCACAAAAGATACACCTGGGGTGCGTTCATATTCTCTCCCCGTGGTACGAAAGTGTCACACTTTAGATTCCTCCTGCGTTCAAATTGATAGCGTTTACTCTACCCTAGACGTTCAGAATCCTCGATAGTTACTCTAGGGTAACCCAAAGCTTCACGCACTTCAAACCTCGGAAAACATTACCTTGACTTTCAAAGAACGTCAAAATTGTCAATTTAAAATTATTGATTTCGATTATCGATTACGATCATATAGAAAAAAAAAACGTTTTAATCGTTTTGGTAAAGTTTTTTTCTTGTTGAAAATCAGAAAATATGAATATATCTCCAGAAACACATTTCCTGGCTCAAGATCCGGATGGAAATTACATAATAGAGAACAACAAAATGTTGTTTATTGGAAAAAGTGGTAAGTTATTTATTTATATGTTATTTTAGTTGTTATGATGAGCTCCATGACTATTGCTTAAAAATGGCAAAAGAATTATTAGAAGTATACCTTATGTCTTGAACATTTTCCATATGAGATATTTTCTTGCTCTTTTAAATAGCCAATAAACACTGCCACACAATATATGAACATTATGAAACTTGTCCCTTGCAATAAGTTTTTCAAAATATTTATTTTTGTCTTGTAGATAATGAAATGACAATGGTGCCACTTTTAGAACAATACAGAGATGTTTTACTTAAATTTGGTTTAAGTTTAGACACTACTGACTCCAATATGCCCAAAAGTGAAATAGAACATGAACCCATCGTGGAAAACAAAACAAAGAAAGATTCAAAATGGTCGAGAGACCATACCACCGTCTATAGATATTCTAATAAGTCCGCTCACTCCAGCATGCCGTGGAAAATACTGCCGTTGACCTTGAACACACTCGGCCACTGTACAGTAAACGAATGGGTGCAGCTACGGTGTACGATCAATATGAACTGCCGCTCGATTATTTTTATACGGGGAGCGTTCTATTAGGAATAAATGATATGAATATGATTACGTATTAATGTTTGGATTATTTATTTGATATGAACAACTATTGACATTCTCTGTCTCATTTATAGCTCATTAATGATACTACTTTGCAATAGTTACTTAGTATTATAATAAATAAGTAAATAATAAACGAAATATTATCTTCGATATGGATAAAAATACTAGTAGGTACAACTTGTATTGTTTAATTACGAACACAAGTTACAAAATATAACAGGAAAATAGCAACAATGGAATAATTTTAACCTGATATTTTCGGCTGTCGATAGGTATCGATATTTTATTACATTTTGTTATTAATACGACAAATGCGTTGTCACAGTGGATGTCGTCTTTAAAAAAAAAATTAAAACACCAACTAACCTGTGCCACACCCATAACTTAACCCAAGCATTAAAAGTGTTTTCCATCTAGGGTTTTTTTATTCTTAATTAGTGGTTAAAACAGCGATCAAACTCACTTATACTCATACATAACTCAACTTATATACATAATTTGGGCGAAGGTAAATATTAGAAATCCACAAATTTTACGCTATTTTGATATTCTTTGGATTCATGAAAGTGATTTTTCAAAGCCATGCATGTAACGACACGTTTCGGAATTTTAGTCTAGCAAGAGAGATAAAGCATATGATTCTCTCTCTCCCTCTTTCTCTTTTATGGAATCGGTAAAGAATTAATCAATTTTCATGAGACGAAGTGAAACTAACCGAAAGTTGATTGGACGACTAACATAAATCTATTAAAATTGATTATGACGCATCGGAACTGCTTCAAATGACTAAAACCAGTTGAGATTAAGTGAAACTAACCGAAAGCTGATTCGGCGACTCACCCAAACTAACCAAATCTTAGATTATAACATATCGGAACCGGTTCAAATGATTAAAATAAGTGAGATTAAGTGAAACTAGCCGAAAGTTGATTCGACGACTAACCCAAACTAACCAAATCTATTAAAATTGATTATAACGTATCGGAACCGGTTCAAATGTCTAAAATAAGTTAAAATTTAGTGAAACTAACCGGAAGTTGATTCGATGACTTACCCAAAATAACCAAATCTATTAAAATTGATTATAACGATCGGAACCGACTCAAATGACTAGAGTAAGTTGAGACAAAGTAAAACTAACTGAAAGTTGATTCGGCGACTAACCCAAACTAACCAGATCTAATAAAATGGTTAGAGCATATCGAAACCTGATCAAATGGCTAAAATAAGTTGAGACAAAGTAACCGAATGTTGATTAGACGACTAACTAAATGTATTAAAATTGATTATAACGTATCGAAAGTTCAAATGTCTATAATAAGACGAGACTAAGTGAAACTAACTGAAAGTTGATTCGGCGACTAACCCAAAGTAACCAAATCTATTAAATATGGTTATAGCATATTGGAACCGCATCAAATGACTAAAATAAGTTGAGACTAACCGAAACTAACCAAATCTATTAAAATTGATTATAACGTATCGGAATCGACTCAAATGACTAAAATAAGTTGAGACTAAGTGAAATTAACCGAAAGTTGATTAGACAACTAACCAAATCTATTCAAGTTGATTATAACGTATCGGAACCGACTCAAATGACTAAAATAAGTTGAGACTAACTGAAACTAACTGAAATTTGATTAGACGACTAACCAAAACTAACCAAATCCATTAAAATTGATTATAATGTACCGGAACCGGCTCAAAAAAGTAAAATAAGTTGAGACTCGCTAACGAAGTAGTCACATCTATCACGTATACTGTGCTACTCGTGACTTTTTTTAATAAAAAATCATTAAAAACTTGTGTACAAATCTGCTGTAATTGCTACTACTTTTCTCTGCCGACTTTCAATGTATTGTTTTGTTTGTATTGAAATAACGCAGACGGCACATGAGAGGTTTGTAGACAAGGCTGTGTTGCCAGATTTATTCTTTAACTCTATATGGTTTTAAATTGAAATGGTACATTTCTAAGTTTGACAATTTTATGTTAGTCAATAGTTGTGTTGTGCTGAATTTAAAATATATATCTATATAATATCTATTATTCTTGAAATTGTTATTTTATATAACTTATTAAAGCGAGGCAAAGCGATAGTGATATTAAGCTGATAAGAATTGATATTATTCATTGCTCTATCTAAAAGGTTGAAAAGGGGATTTGAGGAGCATGATTATTTCTCTTGCTGACTATAGGTATTTTATTTCCTTATATTCCTTGCGTTTCTATACAAGCGTCTAGCGTCTGCGGTATAACTATTTGCAATTATGAGCAGTTGCGTTTCGGGATCAGCTTTTGTGCTTGTGATACTACGGACCGGGTTCGATTCCCGTCAGTGACATGTTTTATTTTTATTTTTTTAGTTACATTTGTTAGTTGGGGTTAATTTTAGTTTAGTGTTAGGCAGGGTTGGTCAAGCGTGTAGCGCCCCCGTCTCAATGCGCTTGTTTGATTCATTGAAGTTAGTTTCGATTATGTTTGCTTAATATGGGATACTGACGCGCGCGTAGCGTCTAGCACAGGACACGTGATTGAAGTAAATACTGCTCAAGTTTCAACTCAATTTATTTATATGAGCCGGTTTCGATACGTTTTTATAATCAATTTTTATATATTTGTTTAGTTTTGGTTAATCGTCTAATCAACTTTCTGTTAGTTTCACTTAGTCAACTTATTTTAGTCTTTTGATCAGGTTCCGATATGCTATAACCAATTTTAATAGATTTGGGTAGTATGGGTTAGTCGCCGAATCAACTTTCAGTTAGTTTCACTTTGTCTCGACTTATTTTAGTGAATTCAACCGGTTCCGCTAGGTTATAATCAAATTTAATAGATTTGGTTAGTTTGGGTTAGTCATCGTATCAACTTCCGGTTAGTTTCACTTAGTCTCAACTTACTTGAGTAATTTGAACCGGTTCCGATACGTTATAATCAATTTTAATACATTTGGTTAGTTTTGGTTAGTCGCCGAATCAACTTTCAGATAGTTTCACTTTATCTTAACTTATTTTAGTCATTTCCACAGGTTCCGGTAGGTTAAAATCACTTTTAATAGATTTGGTTAGATTGGGTTAGTCGTCGAATCAACTTTCGGTTAGGTTCACTTTGTCTCGACTTATTTTAGTCATTTGATCAGGATCCGATATGATATAACCAATTTTAATAGATTTGGTTAGTTTGGGTTAGTCGCCGAATCAACTTTCAGTTAGTTTCACTTTGTCTCAACTCATTTTAGTCATATCAACCGGTTCCGATAGGTTATAATCAATTTTAATAGATTTGGTTAAATTGGGTTAGTCGTCGAATCAACTTTCGGTTAATTTCACTTAGTCTCAACTTATTTTAGTGAATTCAACCGGTTCCGCTAGGTTATAATCAAATTTAATAGATTTGGTTAGTTTGGGTTAGTCATCTAATCAACTTCCGGTTAGTTTCACTTAGTCTCAACTCACTTGAGACACTTGAACCGATTCCGATATGTTATAATCAATTTTAATACATTTGGTTAGTTTTAGTTAGTCGTCTAATCAACTTTCAGATAGTTTCACTTTGTTTCAACTTATTTTAGTCATTTCAACCGGTTCCGGTAGGTAACAATCAATTTTAATAGATTTGGTTAGATTGGGTTAGTCGTCGAATCAACTTTCGGTTAGGTTCACTTTGTCTCGACTTATTTTAGTCATTTGATCAGGATCCGATATGTTATAACTAATTTTAATAGATTTGGTTAGTTTGGGTTAGTCGCCGAATCAGCTTTCAGTTAGTTTCACTTTATCTCAACTCATTTTAGTCATATCAAACGGTTCGGATAGGTTATAATCAATTTTAATAGATTTGGTTAGATTGAGTTAGTCGTCGAATCAACTTTCTGTTAATTTCATTTAGTCTCAATTTATTTTAGACATTTGAACCGGTTCCGATACGTTATAATCAATTTTAATAGATTTGATTAATTTGGGTTAGACCCCGAATCAACTTTCAGTTAGTTTCACTTTGTCTCGACTTATTTTAGTGAATTCAACCGGTTTCGCTAGGTTATAATCAATTTTAATAGATTCGGTTAATTTGGGTTAGTCGTCGAATCAACTTTCGGTTAGTTTCACTTAGTCTCAACTTATTTGAGACATTGAACCGGTTCCGATACGTTATAATGAATTTTAATACATTTGGTTTGTTTTGGTTAGTCGGCTAATTAACTTTCGGTTAGTTTCACATAGGCTTAACTTATTGTAGTCATTTGAACCGGTTCCGATACGTTATAATCAATTTTAATAGATTTTGTTGGTTTGGGTTAATCATCCAATCAACTTTCGGTTAGCTTCATTCACTTCGTCTCATGAAAATTGAATAATTCTTTACCAATTCCATAAGAGAGATAGAATGAGAGATCACGTGTAGTTACATAACAGTCATCAACAGTACAATAAGAAAAACTACCCTTAGTCATCTTAACCATATATATTTTTTAAATAGCGTATAACGTAAATCGTGCGACAACTATTCCGTAAAAATAAATTCACACCGTCCGATCGCGGAAGTACTTGCGAAAACTGAATCACGGCTAAGCCGTGACATTGACACACGTCAATGTCAATGCCGATGGGTGAGGGATTGGCGCAGGCAGGAGGGAAATTTTTCGCGGCACGCTCGAGTGAGCGGACTTATTAGAATATCTATAGACGGTGACCATACCTTGCAACTGATTGAATTAATCAAGGTTAATTGCAAGAAATTCCAATCGACTTCGGTCAGGAACGATCAGATATATAAAGCCATATCTGAAAAATTTGGTGATTTATACACTCCTACTCAAGTAAAAGATAGAATTAAGTATCTGAAATTACGGTACATGAAAAAAAAAGATAACATGAAGGATACTAGTAGTGGGGCTGCAACCATACATTTTGAATATTTTGAGGAGTTGGATGCTATATGGGGATCAAAACCAAACGTGGAACCAAAAGTTATAGCTTCATCTGTAAAAGGTTTTCCAACAAGTTTAAGTAAGTAAGGTGGTATTTATCTGTTATTACCTAATAATACCTCCTTTGTAATGGATTTTTAAAAACAAATTATTTTTGATCATATGTATTTGTTGAAAAAAAAAACACATTTTTGACACTATCAAGCTTTGGATGAGAGGCCAGGTATGGGACAAAATAGAACAATAATTATTAATCACATTTTTTTGAGGCTTCAAAATAAAATAAATTTTGAATGCCCTGAGAGAGAATCATGTATTTTTCTGGTTTGTAGAGATGGCTTAGCCCTTTCTGCCACTAGCTGTTACTATATATTTCAATTTGATTTTCAGAAGAAGATAAACAATTGTTGGAGGTAGCAGAAGATCCAGTTCATGAAAGAGAAAATAATCCAGGGCAAGTAGAGAAGAAAAGAAAATATGAGAAAAAAAGTGAAGCTGTCGAAAGAAGACATAAAGAAAATTTGCATATGCAAGAGAGAGCCATAGAAAGCTTTGAAAGATGTTTTGAAAAACTTTTAGATAAGTTATAAAAATACCTAACTTAGATAGGTATTATCTCGACATAGCAGTTATTTATTTCTTCATTGTTACGTTTATCAGGTTTCAAGTTAAAAATGCTTGAGATGTTTAAACATATAGCTAAATTGTTATTAGAATAGGCTAAAAGGTAGTGTATTTACCCATTGGGGCCATTTTTTGTCATAATTTGGCATTAACAAATGACAAAATGTCATTTCAATATGTGTTTTTGTTCTCTTAGTTATGTTAAGCAATAGTTAGCTTCCATATATTGTATCCACCTTTGTTTTAAACAATAAAATGCTGTCCATCCTGCATAGTCTTTATAATTCGTTGTTCTGTTTAGTTTTTAGATATTTACATTTTTGATAGACTCTTCAAAAATATATTTTACTGTAGGTACTTTGTTGCAACAAAAAGATTGCCAATACAAAATCTGTTTTAATCTTGTTATAAATTCTCTAGTTATGTAAGTATGCTCGAGTTGCTTTTTTAGACATCAATAAAAATGGTCAGTACATTTAGTCTGCAAACTTGTAGGAATAAAATTTATGATTATAAATAAAATTAACAACACCAGACCTCATAAACTTTATATTCTAAATAATCTATTACAAATCTGATCCCTTTTAACATTTCCAAGGACTTGCTGCTGAAAGTTACATTATGAAAATTGAAATTTTGTTCGTCATCACCTGCTACATGAAGCTGTCCTTCCAAAATATATTCTTCGATGAAATTGTCATCTTCATACAGACATAAGTTATGTAAAACCGTGCATGCTAATACCACACATGGAATGAATTCAGTTTTATTCATATCCAGGAATTTTAATCTCCTAAATCGCCCAAACAACAAGGCAAAACTTCGTTCAATTATCTGGCGTGTTTGTGATAGCTTAATGTTAAAATTAATTTGTGCATCTGTTAATCCATTTCTATTTATATATGGTGCAAGACACCAAGAAAGAACCGGATAGGCCTTATCGCCTACAATGAATTCATTGTTAGGAAAGTAGTTTGGAATATTACGGGTAATACTTCTGTATATATCACTGTTATGAAAAATTCGAGTGTCACTAACAGATCCTGGCCATCCAACATAACAATCGGTGAACTGCATACGATGATCACATATTGCTTGTAATGTTATTGCATAATTGCATTTTCTTGTTACGTAGACCTCTGGATCAGTAGTTGGAGCTCTAATTTCTATAAACGTACCATCAACTGCTCCTATTACGCCTTCAATTCCAGCCATTTGGTGAAATCCTTCCATGACTTCATTTAGATTGTTAGGCCACGAAATTATATTTGGTGCCATTTCATTTAATGCTCTAATGATTCTAAAAAAACCAACTGACAGCGATGATTTGCCCATATTGAAACGTTCTCCTACAGATCTAAAAAGCAAACGTTTTTTAAGTGAATACAATTATTTTAGATTTTTCCTTTTAATATTTTGCAGAGAAAGAAAATGAAGAATAGACAAACATACATTAAATACACAGAAAAATCAACTATACTTAATTAAGTACTATAGCAAAATTGACTTATTTTACTTACCGATAAGAATCTGGTGTCCCAAGCAACCACAACACGGCTAATAATTGTCTTTCTGTAGCCATCCTGTTTCGACCAATAATTGAAACTTTTGCAATTTTATTATGAATATGTGGTAATAAACTTTCAAACACTAGCCTGGACAATCTAAAATGTTGCCGAAATTGGTCATCTGCCAATCCAGGAATCGTATATTCAACATAGTTTATAATTCTAACAGGAATTTCATTTTCTTCATCTTGTTCACGTGATAATAAAAAAGGAGGACAAGTATTACACGACGACAATAACTTTCTAGATAAATAAATGAAAAAGGAAATGCATAAATTTCTATTCATTTTGAGGAAAACTATTGAAACTCCTGAAATTTAATATAAAAATAACCACAACAAAGTAAACATTAAGTAGGGTTAGGTTAGGCGAATCAGATCAAAAAAAGACGGAACACAAAATCGTTCATCGGTTACCATCACTCTACCTTAATGTAACCTTATCCTACGAATCTGAACGCGCCCCAAGGGTCGCAGTGGAGGGTCCTATTTGGACCCACTCACGTGTACAAATACAAAATACAAAACTTGTGCTACATACTATTTAAAAAACTATCTCAAATTCCACCTAATATCGAAACTCTTGAATATAACTATCTGAAAAAAATTTTGGTATTTACAGTAAAAACACTCCGGGCAACCAAAAAAGCCATCAATTTGCATAATACCTTGCCCATATAATGCGGCCTGATGTTCAAAGACTTAAATTGTTTGTATTTTGTATGTATTTTTAAAGCGTGAAATATTCAGTTCCCGGATTACCAAAACATAATCATGTTCCGTTTACATTTCTTGAGTTCACTGTGATTACAACACGTTCTAGACAAATAGTTTGATATAAAATGCTATTTAAATCATCAATTTTGATTATATTTTACAATTGCCTCAAGTTAAAGAGACACTAAATTGGCATTAAAGTATTAAATAAAAAACAGTGTAACGATGAGTAAGGTTCAGGCATCGAAACTAAATTGTTCACCACAGGTTTTATTTTCAACATTTTTACTGATGTAAACAGAATACAAAAGCTGAGACCGAAATAAATACAGCCTGACAATTTTCTGGCCTCAAGAAGAGTTTCATATTAGTCAGGTTAGTTTGGGTTAGTATAATGAACCAGTCAGAAGAAAATCCATGAAATTGTTTTGGTAGTAGGTATCTTATAAATTAAAATGGGGACAGTTTTACAAAATGTCTTAAATTATCAGACACTAACGTTAATCACAAAAACCTATCTACAGCACATAAACATTCTGAAATGATAAAAACCAATGTGTGTGCTACATAAGTATTTTAACATTTTTAGCACGAAATTATTCGTCTGCCAGGATCAATAAAAAAATCCCTAATTGAATAAAACGCCCTCATTCTTCACAACATTCTTTGGTAAATTTCGAATTGGTTCTGGAAAACTGTTAAAAATCTTACTTATGTTAAATTGTGCATTCCTTTGCAGGTAGGCAAAGCTAAACCTTTCAGGTACCAGATTACTCTTGTTTCAAGTATTGTCACTGTTAATCTTATCAGAGTCATTAAACAAATCTCTATTATCATATACAAATATCACAGAATCTAAAATATGCAAACTTATCAATGTATATACAGTTATCAATAAAAACGCCTTTAGTTTTCCTGTTGTTTCATTTTGAAAATACTCCTAAAACACCTCTTTTGCAGCACCATAATTCTGTGTACAATGGATGCTGCCCCAGAATATTATTCCATATCTCAACCTTGAGTGAATTTAAGCATGCTGAACTATTAATGCAGCATCAACACCAACGTTTTCAGATATTACGAGAGATATTATTTGTAGAGCATAGCAATATTAAGATATACCCATTGAAACGCTCTCCAACCCAGTTTCCTATCTATATACATACCGAGAAATCGAACGTCCTCCACTGATTTTAATTCTTAATTTCTATAAAAGAATGTCACAGTATTGTTATTCCTATTTCCAAATAGATATATTTGTGTGTTTGTTATATTCAAGAGGAGATCATCAAGTGAAAAGTACTTGTATCTGAGTATAATACAGTGTATTCACTTAATCACTTCATGCATTTGAAAGCTCATTCGTATATAATAACATACAGAAGAAGCCCCTGGGTCAAACCCTCTTAGTGACCACTATTTTTTCAGACTTCAACAGCCTATTACTCTCACTACACTTGACTATCTGCTGGCTACAATCGCTAAGATATGGTCTTATCAAGATTTTCATAATTGCTTGGTAGATTGCTCAAATAATTGTGGATTGGCTCCTTCTAAAGCCATCCTGCCTATCAGTTAATATTGAGTGCCACTCAATAAATGCAATGAGTCTGCTTAACAGAAACCTTGCTAATATTTGACAATAATGATTCTTTATGTTGTGTGTTGTTATGTCAATCTATAAATTGCCTAAATTAAATTTACATTCTTAACTTCTTATGCTTATATAATGCCAATCTATAAATCCAGGCCCCTTGTAAATATTCAAACTATTGAGTTCGGTAGGAATGTCAGAAATTGAGATTGAGAAATTGTTAATTTTAATTGAAGCTATTTCGTGTAGGTTTGTCGTGAAGAAAAAGAATAATGGTGCAATTAGAGGAAAAAGAAAGGGTAGACTGTTTACACAGCAGAACTATAATAGGTTCGCGGAAGTTTGTAATGCTGATGATTGGCAGTCCGTCTTGGGTGACACTGATCCTCTTGGGGCTTTCCACAAGAGGCTGTGCATGCGTTTTGATTCCTGTTTTCCAATTAAATATTTAAGGCATACATCTAGAAAGTCCTGGGTAACAAAGGGAATAAGAGTTTCTTCCAGGAATCTGCGTTGTCTGCATTATGTTAGGAAGTTCTTCATTGACAATATATTCTTCACTACATTTTTTTAATAGATATAGAATGATTTATCGTCGTACCATAAAGATTGCTAAAGATATCTATTACCAAGATCGAATTAATTCTTCCAGAAACAGACAAAGAGAAACTTGGAATATTGTCAATGAAATTAGGGGTGAGAGTAGGCATGACAGGGCAGATTCTGGGCTGTCTCCTGATCAATTGAATGATTTTTTTGGTCTGTAGCGGCTTCACTTTCGAGGAAAGCAAATTTATGTAGCGACCATAGAAAATATTTAAAAAATGTGTCTGTAAGGAATTCCTTTTATTTTACACCGACTGATACCTTGGAACTAAGAGCAGTTCTTGGGAAATAAGGAATGGTAAAACATCGGGTTGGGATGATATTTCTGCAACAGTATTGTTGAAGCTCCCAGACTCGGTTTTGGGGGTCTTGGCCGAATGCATTAATGTGTCTTTTCTTAGTGGATCATTTCCTTCTTCTTTAAAGATTGCTACTGTTACTCCATTATTTAAGGGTGGTGATGGGAAATGTCCTTCACACTATATACCGATTGCTCTTCTGCCCACTTTGTCGAAGGTCATTGAGAAGATTTCCAAAACAAGAATGGTCTCCTTCCTGGAGGTCAATAAAATATTGAGCCCTAAACAGTTTGGTTTCCAGACTGCAAAGGGGACGACGGATGCAGTGTTTGCATTCTTGGAAGACCTATACTTGGAACTCAACGATGGGGAGGCCGCCGCAGCAGTATTCTGCGTGATCTGTCGAAAGCCTTCGACTGTGTGGACCATGGAATACTGCTGTGGAAGCTTGAGTCATATGGGTTTTGAGGGACATCACTGAGCTGGTTTAAGTCCTATCTAACGGAAAGACTTCAGAGTGTTTCTTTTAATCAGTGCAGTTCTGAACAACGGAAGCTGGACTATGGTGTGCCTCAGGGATCGGTTCTTGGCCCGATACTATTTTTAATTTATATTAATGATTTCTCGGGTTTGGACATCTCTGGACAGTTCACCTTGTTTGCGGATGACGCAACCATTCTGTGGCATAATAAGGATGTCACGGTACTTGGCCAAACTATAAACACTGATTTGGCAAAGATTAAGCAGTGGTGCGATACAAACTGCTTGTCACTCAATGTATCGAAGACTAGTGTGATGTCCTTTGGATGTAACTTGGATGTTGTGAGTTTGGGGAGTGAGAGCTGGAGTAACTTGTAAATTTTTGGGTATTTTTATCGATAGCAGACTTAAATTTGAGGGCCACATAAACAAGCTTAGTTCGAGGCTCGCTTCAGGTTGCTATGCAGTTCGGGTCGTCTCAAGGAATCTGGATGCTCACATTGTTAGGAATGCATACTTTTCACTGATCGAGTCGCATCTGAGGTATGGAATTTGTTTTTGGGGAGTGTGTTCAAGGCGACTATTTGATAGCGTTTTTGTTTTGCAAAAAAGAGCGGTTAGATGTATGCGAGGAGCCCGTCAGAGAGATTCGTGTAAACCACTTTTTTTAGGCACGGTATACTAACATTGCCGGCCTTGTTTATTTTGGAATCTGTTTGCTTAATGCACAAAAAATATAAGAGTGACGCAAATGCCATACATCATTATCCCACTAGGAGTGCTGGTAATTTACCATTGCCTACACCCACTTCTACACAAACAAAGAACTCTGTCATTTACAACAGTAGGCAGCTATTTAATCACTTACCCATCCACTTAAAGCAGATGCAGAATGACAGGGGGTTTAAAAGGGGAGTTAAAAAATTGCTTATTTCCCGAGCCTATTATAGCGTGGCCAAGTTTCTTGGGGGAAATTTTTAATGCATTTTGTAATGGTAAACGTTCCTATGTATCTAGATGTAGTTCTGACATATTTGTATATGTTATTTTATTTTGTTTTGTATCTATTATTTTGTATTTTGTATGTTAGTGCTTTGTCTATAGGAATTGTTATTTCTTGACAATACAGCTTGATTTGATTGATTGATAAGTTATTGGTTGAAGTAACTCCAGTGTACTCCGAAGCTAACTCAACTTGACCTTATTACAAAAAGATGCTAAAGTCAATAAATAAGCCAGCTTCACCCCCCTGATATTGGAATGTCGCTTATCTCTAAAGATACAAGACAAATGGTATATTTCCATAGACATAAACTAGGTACTATGACTATCGAAATCGTCAGAAAAATTAAAACTAAATGCACAAAGAGCTAAAAACGAATACAATAAACGAGTCAGGATACTATGAACCTTAATTCAGCTTATCAACGTGATAACATGATAAGATGTGCCGTTCTGTAGATAAAAGTTTATAATGATTGATATGTTTGAAAAATAGGTATAGAAATATAAACTTACCTTTAAGAGAACCACAAAGGAAAAGCCACTTATCGGACTTTTTGGGCGTCTATCGTGTAAACCATATGATATGAAATAAATATAATCAAACGTATACCCCCGGGTTTCCCCGAAGCCGAATAAATATTATGCTTAGTTCGCCGAATAAGATCTTATATTTATATTTTTTAACAAAAACCACACATTATAAATATGATATGAAGCAAATACCAGTGGTTCAGACACAGAACATAATAAGTCACAGAAATAATCACGAAATAAAATTATATCTAGTATTTAATCTATTTTTGGAACACTTTCAAACTAAAACAAATCTCGGTAAAGTCAGGTAAAGACAAGAGAGCAAGAGACATTGATAAATATTCTTCTTCTTCTTCTTCTCTCTACGTAACTACGTTGCGTAATGTGGCGTTCACCGCTTGGTATTCAGCCATCTCCAAGTTATTTAATTGTTCGGCCGCGTTTAACACGCATCTGGGCGTGCCCATACCCATTATTTCTTTTTGTTTATTTACTTATTTATTATCATTATTTGTTTTTTAAGATAGGCTATGAGTTAGTATTAAACAGAACAACAAATCTAAGTCTAGGAATTGGACAACAGGAGGAATATTCATTTAGGATTTAATTAATATTTTGATTTTGATTTTTTTTTATTTCCGCGACTACCGATCAGAACATAAATAGATTGATTTCTATTTTCTCGTATTCTCAATTGTGATTATTATTATATTATGATAAGAGGGAAGACGAGACATTTTTATCTATGGATATAGTAGTAGTAGTAAACTCGCTATTGGCCTTTTTCGTGAGAAAATTCAGCCAGAAAAGACCTCTATCCGGCTTAGTTAGAGCTGGGGCGACCCATCCCAGATAAGTTACACCTGATGGATAGAGATACTATTTTTAGAGCCTCCAGTATGTCGAGTTTGTACTCCTTGGGGCTCAGACTATTACATGCACGGCTTGTTTTAAGGTTCGAACATCACCGACTGGACATTCACACACATTTAAATCTTGTACATGCACGGGGCTCTAACCCCCGGATGGACGTTCGAATCTTATTCGGGGAATCTACACAGTTCCTGAAAGCCTCATGGGTCAACAAACTAACATATATGCATATGAAGCTGGAACAAAATGGCCGATACCCGACACGTGCACACTCGACCGAAGACGAATCGGAAGTCCATATATGATTATAATCCTGAGAGAGCTCTTAGCTCTTCCTTTTTGTGGATTTTGGATTTAAGCCAACCCACTGAATTTTCGATGCAAAACCGTGCATACGTAATAAGGCCGAATGTAGCGAGATTCGTTCAACGTCTCGGTAGTGTAGTACACATAACACCTTATGTGTTGTAGTAGATAGAGGTTTTTCTTGTCATTTCTGCGCTGCGGGTTCAATTCCCGTCGGTCGCGATACATGTCTTGTTTACCTTTTTTTAAGACTATGTTTTTTTTTTATTAATTTACTCTTTTTTTCTTAATTTTGGGTTAGCCTTGGGTTAGTTTTGGTTAGTTCTTGTTGATTGCGCCCTTGTAGCGGTGGAAGCAAGCGGAGGGCCATAATAATACCTAACATTGTTGTTTCGCCATTGCGAATGCACGGTTTCGCATCAAAAATTTAGTGGGAGCGCTAGAGTCTGGTGGATTTAAGTACACTTCACGCATGGCCGTCCGCCAACGCTAGTGTAGTAGGCGTTGCCTCTGCTCGCTTCACTCGCTCAGGGGGGGCTCAACGAACATAACATGACATAACATTTATTTCTTTTAACATTTACATTAAAAATCACTTAGCCTAGGTTAAGCATGCCATGTATAATGTATATCTATACTAATACAACAACTGCTTGCATTGCCTGGTGTTGTTGCTGCAGCACCTTAGCCAACAGTTGGACACTAGGGGGCTGATTTTAAGCATACTTAATTCTAGGGTTAGTGGTACTGCATATTGTGCGATCTTTACTTGGGCAACCCCGTCAAAGTCGTTGCCAGTGATAATATTTAGCAAACGCTAGAGAAGATGTACATTCTTAGATATAGAAATATACTACCTGGCGTTTATGCAGGGAGAACTGCGTAAAAACCCTGCTTAAATGCTCTTCTAGAGCACCAGATCAGAATTTAAAATGACGAATACACTGTACAACATTAACTATATCTAACAGGGAGTATATACATGTTGAAGACTTATCAAGTCGATTCCTTTATGGATGTAATGATATCAAGGCACATGGATCGTGTCCCGCGGCATCGGCTGCGGAGACATGGAAGCTTCCGTAAGCAGATATCAAGTGAGCTAAATGCGGCAGTGTTTGCGCATTTATAGTACGAAAAAGTCTTCAAGCAAGCCACGCCCCCATGTTCGAACACGGGTAGCTGGCTGGTTAGCGGTGGCTTACCCGCAGTTTACCTGCTGGTCCGTTTCTGAGCTCCTGATGACTGAAACTTTTTAGCTCATTATGCTTTTGAAAGTTAAGTAAAGATGAGTTTAAGGATGGTTTACTGTATTGATTATGTTCCTGAGGGATTTAATTATGGGGGCATAAGTTGCTTGTAAAACAGTGATATTTCCCGATATATGGTGCCCTAAGTGGTGCGGCGTCCGGGGTTATACCTGGTATGGGCAATATTAGATGTTAATGTCGATCCGCGGATCTGCCTTTCGAAGAACCTACATGCGTGGTTATCGATATATTAATCGCCGGTTTCGATTCTAGCCCACGCATGCATTAGGTCTTCGGTTCTGACACGATCCATTAGGGTTAGAGAAAATGCTGCCCTTAAGTAGCGGTTTTGTATAACCTGCACCTTCTTTTTGTGGCATTTTGCCACCGAGCACCACACCTGAGCACCATACATGAGGGCTGGTCTTATACGTAATTCGGACGGGGTGACAAGAAGTCTACTCATTACAGGGGGCGGTATTGGATACGTGCTGTTCAAAAACGGCTTTACTCGCTCCGTGATATGTGCGTGCAATGGCACGGTGTCCGGTGTTTCCCCGTGTACGTCCTCAAGGAAGTCCGCAAAGGCCTCGACTTTTGCCTGATCAGTTAGTGCATCCTCGCCCCGATGGCGAATAGCGGTGATGTTAGTCGAGCCTCTACGAACCTGCCTCGCGAGTTTTCACAGGGAGCCATCCCCCGTGCCGAGCCCATTCACGAAGTTCATTCAAGCAGCATCCCGGTACGTTCGAATGTTCTCCCTGATTTGAGAATTCAGTGCATTCACCCTTAACCGATCGTTTACTACACGGCTCCTTTGCCACCTGCGTCGAATTCGGTTCCAGATATTGATTAGGAGGATATCATCAGGAAGAGATTCCGTAAACGGCTTCTTCCTGATTTTCGGACATAGTGCGTCTCTGACGTGCTGGATATTTCTGGTTATAGAGTTCACTTCATTCTCCAGATCTTGGACGGAATCTATTTGCCTCGGAATGACAGTTATTTTGCCTAATCTTGCTCGGAACACCCTCCAATTAAGATTTTTGTATGAAATGCGTTCGATTTCATAGGCTTCCGGCCGCCTAACGTTTGTTAGACTAATCTTAACTGGAAGGTGATCAGAGTTAAGATCTCCTATGGCCTTGCGGCGCCTGCCACTCCTCGTGCAAACGCCACGTTCAAGTATGAAGTAATGAAGCGTTCTTTGTAATAGGTAGGGTCACTTGTTCTAAGGTATCGGACTTCCAGATTGTCTTCAAGCATATTGCGAACTGCTCGGACTTTGTGGTGTGTAATGGTGTCGCCATAAGCCGTATGCTTGGCATTGAAATTACCAATTAAAATGGAGCGCTTGCCTGATTCGAGAAGGGCGAGCAGGTCTGCTTGGGTAATGCGCAGGTTAGGGGGAGCGTACACGGCGCTGACACACAGGCCACCGTCGAACTCGAAGCACACGTTTTCAATGACCGACCTTATTCGGGTCCGTTTTTATATTTCAGTGACCGGCATGATACAAAGAAAAAAGATGTATCATGAGTGACCGGTGTATAAGGTAAGCCACGCCTCCCCCTTCTCTGATTGGTCAATTGAATCACTCAATAAAGTAATTTCGAACTTTGAATTTGAAAGCGTGTTCGACTCGCGTTTCTAGCAAGACAATCGGAAAATTGGATTTGTACATAAAATACTTAAATTCGTCAAGTTTGTGTCTAATACCATTACAATTCCAGGACAATATATTAAACATAGAACAGAATAGAACTGAAGTGCACCTTGCAGGATTTTGACTTTATCGCCGTTACACGCTTCCAGCATACATACTGCTGAAGGCCGGCGTGGCGGGCGCGGGTGCTGGCTTATATTGCTTCGGTGGTTGCTTACTCGCTTGCAGTACGGAAATTTAAATCAGTGTAAAGTTATCCATAAAATCTCAGCCAAGAACGCGAGTCACAACGTTTTGGCCTACAATTTTAAGACCGAAAAAAAAACTAGATATTTAATTGAAGCGAATGCCATAAAAAACCTGTGAAAACTTA
>MU181917.1:0-55635 GCA_016904865.1 Pissodes strobi
TTTTCTACAAACGTCACTAAAAGTACAATTTTTAATGCATGCTGTCAGTGTCTAAAATGTCACTTTATGGCACTGGTGCTAAAAGTAATTTACTTTTAGCACTGGTGCGAAAATATAAAAATGTTTTATATCAGACTGAACTTGCCACTAACATTTTTCAGATCGCACCATCTAATGAAATGGTTGTACGAAAACTCGTATTGTTGCTTACTAGGCAATAACTCGAAAGTGACTTTATTAGCAGCTTCTTCGATATCCGCAGGAAGAAATTAATTTTTTCTACGAGCGTGCGCAAAGTAGCTACTTTGCGCACGCTACTCAGTGCGCAAAGTAGTACTTTCCCGCACGCTATGCGGGAAAGTGTGCGGGAAAGTAAAATTCTCTAAAATCACCAGAGACAAGAATATGTTCATATATTTTTATAAACTTTACACTTTTGGAGTTTTTATGCAATATAAGAGACCGTTTTAAGTCATAATTATACTCTTTTCCTTAAAAGTTTCCGTAATTCGCGATATTGTAACTTAAACCAAAAACCATATATTTTGAAATCCTCGGTATAGTAGTAAAAAATTATGTCAAGCAACAATGCTTATAATTGTCAGATTGACATATTTTAAACAAATCTAGGTGAAAAAAGAAGTATCCCAAAAAACATAATCCTCAGCGTAGAAAGCCTTAAGAAAATGGATAGTTCTAATGACCCCAAGATTTACCCGAATGTATCCTGGCACGTGGCAGAAAAATGTGATTGCTCGAATTATTTATGCAACATAAGAAAACCGTTTTAACTTTTAATCATTCCCTTTTCTCTCAAAGCTTCCGTAATTCGCGATATTACAACTTAAACCAAAAACCATATCTTTTTAAGTCATGTCAGGTCAACAATAATAGTCATGTAAAGCAACAGGAGGTATAATTGACAGATACTTTTTCTTTTATTTAAATACGGGTTATTATTATTCTGTGCTTGTTTGGACTGCGCTCGTAGAAAAAATATTGTTCCTAACACTTGCGCAAAGTGACTTCTCCGCACTCGACTGATTGACCGAACTCCGCTTGGCGTCGTTCGGTCAACATCAGTCGCGTGCGGAAAAGTATCACTTTGCGCACTTGTTAGGAAAATAACTATTCTTGATCACTTTCCATGTCACGAGATTTGAAGTTAGATACTTGTCAACAAACGGTCGAATTTTCATTACCGTAGCAACAATAAACTTGATGAATAATTTGATTTCAAAAAGATGTTTTATAAATTTAATAACGTAAGAAATGCGCTGATTTATACTTTGAATGGTGTTTGTAGAAAAAATAGTGTATGATATATGTGCTAAAAGTGATTTTATTTTGTTCGAAGGGATGGGACACTCCGCCTTCGGCGTCGTGTCCCAAACTTCCCTTCTCACAAAATAAAACGTCACTTTTAGCACTTATATCATAAATAACTATTATCGCGTCTGATTTCTTATGGTCATACAGTAATACTCTTATTTGAGCAGTGTATACACAATATCGACTAGTTCGGGTATTTCCGTCAATTTGGTCTGCTAGCTTGGGCTGCCATCTTCACACAGGTCCGTCTTTTAGTTGTGGCTTCAATTTTTGGTTTGGATTAGCGATATATTAGTTTAATGATTTGCTCTAACATTTTGACAGGCACGTGACTTGGATTTTCCTTTTAAATACACAGAACTCCGAACTCGTGACTGTCAAATTTTCAGAGCAAATCGAGGAAAAATATGACAAAAACAATTAAAACGAACGCGGCTTACGGTATTTGTATATTTTGGATTTGGTTTGGTTATTTCTAAATAAACACAAAACTGTTATTTTTGATAATGATAATCCAAAGTATTGCATTCACGTAGGCTACGATACGATATTGCGAATTTAAAATGATAAGAAGCATGGCAGACATAGACGTAAAAGAAGGTCTTAGAAGAGTTCTGCAACAAATAGAAATAGCTTGTTCTAAAAGAAATGTTGAATTACAAGATGTCCGTCCTCGTTTAATTGCTGTTAGCAAAATTAAACCTATAGAACTGATTATACAAGCCTACGAAGAAGGTAAATAAAACATAATAATTAATTCATTATTTTGTTTATTGAAAGTTCCTTGTTCACAATTCTAATCGAATATAGTAATAGAATGGCACATCATTCCAACTTAAAGTGTATATTTTTGCCATAGTAACTAAACTAAATGGTTTTTCAATTTTATTAACATAATATTCTGAAAATTGCATAAGAATATTACAGTGATAGGCCCAAGAGGTTTAGGTTTTCTACGAGGAGTACGAGGGGGTTTGCATAAAAAACAGAGGGCAACATATGATATGTTTCACATGGGGAATTATATGAACTAGCAACGGCTTACTGATAAACAAGCTCATAAATAAGTCATATTAAGAATATTGTTTAATAAATGATATAGGGGGTCTATTTTTTATGATATTTTACATTGTGGCTTGCCAATAAGAATCTACACTGGGGTACAGTGTTATTATATTCAAAAAACTATAAAGATAATATTTATAAAGAAAAGTACAGGGATGTTCTAACAACTTCTCATTCACATTCTTTTCGGGTGCTGCTAAATACACAATAATGGTGGTCAACATGTTACTTGTCACTACCCATCTTCAACAGAGTTACAGTGTGAATTCAGAATCCAAACACTTTCGAAAATAATATAGAGCCCTCTAAAATAAATGTATTCATTCCAAGTCATAATATTCATACTATCCTAGCGCTTTTAAAGTAATAAGTATCTTATTTGTTTAACCTGCTACTCAATACAATTATTATTTTTATATACTTATGAGTCCTACTTTATATAATAAGAAGCTTCAACTAAGATAATTTTAGGTCAAAGATATTTTGGTGAAAATTATGTGAAAGAATTGGTAGAAAAATCTCACAGTCCAGAGATTCTCGAGAAGTGTAAAGATATAAAGTGGCATTTTATTGGCCACCTGCAGACTAATAAGGTTAACAAGATATTGTCAGTACCCAATTTATATTCTATAGAAACAGTGGATTCAAGGAAATTGGCTACTCAACTAAATAATGTGTGGCCTAATTTCGGACCACCTGACTCAAAGCTTAATATTATGATACAGGTCAATACTAGCAGAGAAGAAGAAAAAAATGGAGTTAGTCCTTCAAAGGTTAACAGCTTTGCTGAATATGTCATTAAGGAATGCCACAATTTAAGGTATCAAAAATTGTCTTTTTCATACATCTGAAAATGTCTCTAAATATTCTAAACGGTTGTGTTTAATTGCTTACAATTACTAGTTTCATTAATTTCAAAAATGGTAATAATACAATTTCAGATTGGAAGGCCTTATGACTATTGGTCAATTTGGTTATGATTTAAGCAAAGGCCCCAACCCAGATTTCTTATGTTTAAAGCAATGCAGAGATAATCTTTGTAAAGAGCTTGGTCTAAATTGGAAAGATATTGGGCTGTCAATGGGAATGTCGGACGATTTTGAACATGCCATAGAACTCGGAAGCACTAACATACGAGTTGGAACATCAATTTTTGGACATAGACCCAAAAAGATATAAATTTATAATTTTTCAGAAAGTCTCATCCATAATAATGTAGAAATAAGCTTAGTATTTTCCTCCTATTTAATAAGATGCTATATCTCAAAGTTTTGCCTAGGAAATGTTTTATTGATCTTACTAAATTTCACTTCCTGAAAAACGTAGTTCATCAAATAAAACTATGTGTATGGAATTTTCTGATGCAATATTGTATGCTCGAACGGCTGGTGAGATGTGTATATTTTGTGATATTATAGAATAAATATAATGACACAGATTAGATTAAGAGAAATACATACTTATAGTTTTAGAAATTATTAATTGTTTTGTTTTAGTGAAATATATTATTTTGTCCATTTATAGCGTGTTCTCTTTTCAAAATCCTAGGTCTATTCAGAGATTTGTCTCTGGTCTATTTTTAAAGTGTAAGTGTAAACATCTTACGCGGCGGTATGAGGGTAAACCTCGGGAAAATGGACGGAACTGTGTAAAGTGTAAGGGGATTTAACATCATAACCCATGCGCAGTGATTAGTGCGCAGCTACTTCGGCGCTTCTAAAACGTGTTCTTTTTAACGTCTGAATATAGGCAACCAATTCCAAATAAGGGTTGCCTATATTCAGGCATCACGAAGACGAATTATACTTTTTACGACAGCTGCTCAAATATTTGTGAAGCATACAAAATACAAAGGGCTTTAAAAAAGTATTCAGTTAAACGCTATTGAAGCAATACATTAAATTACACAACCGATGTCATATTGTTTACACATCAGTGTCTAGTAGACTAAATAGGGGGGGTATTTTTGTTCTAGTACTAGGAGACTCGCTCATTTATTTTCCTATACCATTGTCTTTATAAGAACAATGCCTATACCATTGTCTTTATGCCTATACCTACAGCCTAGATCATATAAGAGTATATATGATCAAAGACAATCATACTACGGATAGACAGTTCATCTAATGTAAAATAAAACGCCCCCTAAAAGGATCCCAACTGCAAGCGAGTTGGGATCCTTTTCGGGGGCGTTTTATTTTACATTAGATGAACTGTCTATTCGTAGTATGATTGTCTTTGATATGATCTAGGACCTACAGTAACCTAGGATAGGGATGCCATGACCAGAATCGAATCGATCCTTTGAGCCGATGCATCGAAAAAATCGAATCGATGCAGAAGTTCCAAATCGAATCCAATCTTCCGTATCGATTCGGCCATTCAATTCTTACTTTCAATCAGAGCTGGGCAGTATTTGAAGTTGTAAATACTTATTAATATTTAAATACTTAAGTATTTAAATACTTTGTATTTAAATACTTTACTTAAACAGATATTTGTATTTTCACCGGTAAATACATTTGGAAGTATTTAGTATTTAAATACTTTTCGAAAGTATTTAAATACTTTTGAAGTATCGAACTTCTACTACAAGTATTTAAATATTTGTGGAGTATTTAACTACTTCCAAAAGTATTTAAATACCTTTTGTTTTGCAAATATTATGTTTCGCAGGTTTTAATTCGTCAAATTGTCGGTCGCTTTCCACGCGCCACATGTGCATATCCGTTTGCGTATTTAGGATGCCTCCGCGTTACAGAACACTAGCGTCTCGCCGCTGTGGGGAGCCTGATCTGTTCACGCATTTTTTTCACTTCAGGTGTTTGTTTAGAACTTTTCGAGAAAAGCAGGAATGTGAGAATTTGGCTCAGGTGGCGAAACTCGCGTCTGTAAAAGGCAAAGTAATTGCTTCGAAGCCCGGTATTTATATATTTTTTATTAGATTAGTTAGTTTTTGGCATGCCTTGGGTTAGTTGCGCCTCGCAGCGTGCGGAGGGCATTGTACGAAGTGAAAATGTTAAAACACAAAATTAATGCAAACAATGTACTTCAAGTAAAATAATTGAAAAAAGTATTTCAATTATTTTTTAGTATTTGAAGTACTATACTTCAAGTACCTTTATTTTTAGACATTTGTACTTGATTCTTTAAATACTATATATAAAGTGTTTGTATTTGGTACTTGAATTTGCAAAATAAGTAATTCAAATACTGTTTATTTTTACTTAAAATACTAAAGTATTTGAAATACCCTAGAAAGTAATGCAAATACTTACAAAATACTTCAAATACAGCGAAATTATTCAAAATTAGTGTTCAAGTACTTCACATCATATTTTATTTCCGCGAAGGCAAAGCAGTCACTAAATTTTCTTGTCCTAACAAGTGTAAGATAGTCGATAATCCACGCTTTGCGCCCACTGTCGCGCCTTGCCAGCATTCAAAGGGTTTCATTTTATGTGCTACGTGGTAAGTGAGGATTCACTAATAACCCAACCTGTTGAGGAATCTTCAATATTTCACTTATTTCAGTTTGTGTTCAGATGTAAAAAAAGAATGTTATGTTGTTATATATGCATGGGGATTTGGTAGTGTGATTATTGGTTATTAGTCTAGTTCACTTGTTCAAAATGTTGTTATAATTCCTGTTCTGCTCGTAAAATTATGAGTAAGGGCTCATTCAATTCGAAATGACGTCTAGAATAATGTGCAAAAGTTTCGAAGGGCATATAAACAATTGCAAAAGTTATTACTAAATTAAGATGAAAAAAAGGGGTTTAGTCGAGGGTCCCGGAACTCTACCTCTATTATTAATAATTATAATTTGGTGTTGAAAAAAGCGCTCCGCCGGCTAGCGGTATGCCGTTTCCGTGCACAAAAGCCTGTAATAAAATTCTTCAAGCATATCAAGAAACATTACTAAAACGTTTTAGAGGTTTTTTTGATTTTTCCAAAACGGAGACTAAAGGGTAATTCATATAGCAACGAATCACGAATTTTAACGCCATTGGTCAGAATAATTGAGGGGAGAGTTGACAGGTGCATAATTTAAGATTTTACGAATTCGTGAAATTTAAAATCTACGGCGCGGGAAACTTGAGTTCATTTCAAGATTTTATGAATTCGTGAAAAATTTCGGCCGATTTGACAGTTTGCATATTGGTTTTTAGGTTAGATTAATTTAGTTTTGATTTGTTTTCGTTATTTTTTCGTATGTATGATGTTTGATTCGCCCTTAGGTATATATTTACCTATGATATGTGAAGAGTTTTATGTAAATAAAATATTTTTTGTTTTTATAATTATTATAAGATAAGCTCTTTATGACAACCGGCAGCTAAATATCTTAAAATAAAATATGAAAATAATAATGAACTACGGTTGATATTGACGCTCTACTGTACCAATAATATTAACTGCTGGTGATAAAAGTTTTATCTTAAAATATACCTATATCTAAGTGTAAGAGATAACGTCTCTGGTGCTGAAATTGGCTCTCGGGTGTGGTATTTTTTTTTCTATATGGAGAAATCTTTTTCACAAGGAAATCGAAGTCTTTCAAAGACATTTTATGGTAGTTCCTAAATATTTTCTCCTCATTTACCCTAATTTTTTGCACGAAATTATGATACCCCATGCGACCACCGTTGCTTAAAGATCTCACAGACACCAATAGACCTATTCCCATTCCTATTATTCTTTTTTGTCGCATCTTAAGCAACAAGAAAGCTCCTATTACACGTCTACGTCTATGTCGGCAATAAGATACATTCATATTAGAATATTAATTATTAATTTTGAAAACACACAAAAAGGAAGATTAAAAGAATAGTAGATTACAAATTCACTGTCTAGCTTTAAAAAAAAACATACCAATTCATGGTAAAACTGAAGTAAAGCAGAATTAATACCACTAACCACTAACATTAAACCAATAACACCTGTTATTCAGTCGGTTTTGAAGAAACACTCCGACCACATGTGGCATTATCACGCCGGCACACAAGTGACATTGACAAGTCGTATTCGCAATCGCAAGTAAAATGCTAATGACCTTTAAACGATTCAAAGAACGCGCCGGTGAATCCCCTATATGTATATATAGAACTTGTGGTGGTGGTGCCATCTTTTAAAACTGCACAGAAATAGCAACGTAATCCCACTGCACAAAAATAATTAAGATGTTATGTTAGAATTTTAAGATTTCTATTTAACTTTTTAATTTTTTCTTTAGTTTTAGGATAGAGAGAGTCTTAAAATAACACCAAAAGAAAATTTGAACTTGAGATTCTTCAGTATGCAGAGGATTCGAGTACAGATTTAAAATCCTTAGATAGGCTCCCTGTTATAAAAGAAGTTTTTCTAAGATATGACACCGTGACACGTGTCCTCCTTCACCAGCACCAGTAGAGGCTTTAGTTTTGCGGAAATAGTAAACGCACATCGAAGACATGCGCTTTCCGACCTACACTTTGAACAATTAGTTATATTAAAATCGAATGGCAAAATACTGCTGTAAAGTACATATAGTATTGTTTATAGTTTTAAATGTTGGTTCTTTCCCGATGTTGGTGGATATTTTCTTAGGTTGTTAGGAATGTTTCGATTATAGTACCTGCCTTCACCCTTCACCTCACTAGAATATTTTAAGTTGTTCTTATTTTGTTTCTTGAATGTATTTATTATGCTTTGCGCATTGGCTTTATCTTTTGTGTTTGTACCATATTATTAAAATTATTTACTCAATAAACATCTGAAAAATAATCCGACTACACTTGATTACACAATCTTTTTTCACTATATTTAATGGAAATATGCAGCTTATGATATTATAATCTACGTATTTATTAGTAGTATCTTCCAGAACTTCCAGATTCCAGATTTTAGTTTACATTTACATTTACATCTAATGTACAATTATTGTAAAAGTTTAAAACAAGCATTTAGGAAGATGTCTGCTTTTCATGTTTTAACCCCTTACATGAATAGATATGAAAACATATTTTAAATCATTTAATAGTAAAGTTAACAGCACGGGTAATAAGTTTCGAAAAGAATGCGATAAAAAAATTTGATTTCACGCAGCCCCTATCAAAACAGTTAAAAACAAAACTACTGCTATTGACGGTCTTGTCGCCGCCACCTGTTTTTGTAGGGTTTTTCTCCTCTCCCCGCAGCCGTCGAACTGCATCAGCGGCAAGTCCGACTGTATCTATCATGGCCTGCAACTGGACCATACAAAAAAAATATTTATAGGGGAACTGGACGATCCTACAATTCTTAAGTAATAATTGTTCGGCGGCTATATCAGGAGTATTTTCAGCATCCCGTACAATTTTTTCAAAAATTAGCCTTAATTTTCGTGGAATTTGAATTACTTTTCATTGCTTAAAAGTCTTCTTATTACTTCAAATCATTATTCAAGTACTTCAAATATCCATATGGTATTTCAAATACTTTATTAAGTACTTCAAATACTCACGAGGTAGTTGACTTATTTTACTTGAAAAAAATCAAGTACTAAATTACGGTACTTGAAACTTGAAGAACTTTTTAAATTGAAAGTACTTAGTACTTGTACCTGCAGCATATAATTCCGGTAATTGATACTTCATATTTGAAATACTATTTCCCAGTATTTGTGACAGCTCTGCAACATTGACGAGCGGAGTTCGGGATCAGGTTCCCCAGTTAAATGCGTCGCCTGATTGACTAGATAAACACGTGTCTGCACGTGTGTTACACTATCCCCGCCCGTCAATGTTTACGGTTTTTCACTTCACGCATTTGTATTCATGCAATGCTCTCCGATCGCCGCGGGGCGCAACCAACAAAAACTAACCCAAGCCATGCCAAAAGAACTAAATAATAAAAAAAAATTAAACCTGTAGAAAGAATGTTTCCTCCTTGGTTTCCTCATCCTACGTTTATTCATACGCCATGCCCTCACGCTTTATCTGATCAAAACTTTGAAAATTTAGTGCTTATAAAGGCAAATAATATCATTTAAACAAATAAATCTAGTTCTTTTGAGTAGAATTTTTGGTTAAAATATTACTTTTTGAAACTATGCTATTTATAATGTTTTTTCCTTCTTTTTTGTTACGAAGTTTTTTATTCAAGCGCATTACATTTTGTATTGCACAAGTATATTGTCTTTTAGTTTGTTTATTTTTCTAGTTTTCATATCCGTATTAATAAAATATATAATTTAACATACCTCTCATCTGTCAGAGTATTTTACTAGCCAAAAGTGCAAACGTATTTAAATCTTTATGAAGTATTTAAATATCTACCAAGTATTTAAATACTTTCCAAAATATTTAAATAAAGTATTTGCCTTCTAAAAGTATTTAAATACTTTTAGTATTTAGTATTTGCTTATTCTTTTGTAAGAAAGTATTTATTATTTAAATACTTTCAATTTTTAGAAAGTATTTAGTATTTAAATATTTTTCAAAAGTATTTTGCCCAGCTCTGCTTTCAATCAATCCTATACCATGGAAGTTGGAAGTGGAAGCTAGGCATGATACTTTCTTTTTTTTTTTGTATCATGGAAGCTACGGAGGACCCTTTTAAGAGCCCTCCATAGTGGGCGCGACGCCATCCCACGCTCGCGTGCTGTGATTCACCGCTTTCCGCTTTGGTTTTGAGTGTTTTGTTTGCGTGTGCATTGCATAGCCAACTAGATCTTCGGCTTTATGACTTTAATATTTTTCATCTGAATGTGCTTGGGTATTTATTTAATTTATAAAATAAAAAAAACACGTGTGCACTATGTGCGCTATCTGAAGTGAAACTTCTTAAGCTTAAACGCCCTAGCCTTATACATATCGTAACGGATTTGGTTAAAAAGTAGTTTTTTTAAATATACCACTCAATTAACAAAAAGCGAAGGCCTAAATCAAAAAAAAATATTCTTCATAAAAGTTTCGCTTATGTCTTGACAAGGTAATAGGCAAATCTCATATTTTTGCTCGTAAACTAACAAAGATATCGCAATAAAATATCGTAACGCATTTTTGTTCCGCTGTCAGCGAGGCAGACCGCGACCTCTCGTCGTTTCGCGACCTTCAAATTTTACTCCTGGCGCGCGTTAAAAACAAGCTTCACTTCAAAAAATAAGAAGCCACCGAAAAGTGGTAGTGTGTGGAAACATTTTATATGTGATGATTCTAAATCAGTAGATATTGTAGTATTGTTTTAAAAAATTCATTCGATTCAATCCATTCTTGTTAATTTTGGCCGTCCCTAACCTAGGCCATGCGAAACTGCGGGTTGGAAAGTTGCACGGTCCGGCTAGCGAGATTTCAGTTCATATTGCACTTGTGAATGAGAGGCGCGTGCTTGGCTAGCTACGTGCACGGTCACTTAAAGTGACCGTGAGGTGACGCATGTCTTCGCGATGCAACCAGTTGTTTGTAAGTCAGTAAATGGTCTAGAGGTCTGCATGGTTGTCCTTCACTTCGGCGACCCGGTTTCAATTCCCGTAGGTTTTGTTTTTTTTTAAGTAAAAAGTTTTATTCTTGATTTTTGGGTTAGCACTTGGTTAGTCTCCTTTTCTTGAGCCCCGAAGCGAGTGGAGGACCATATACTTGCCAATTGCAGGTCTTTAAATCGCATGCATTCACAAGTGCACTACGAACGGAAATATCGCGTCCGGCTAGATTCATGTGTAATAGAAGGATGTCTACCGGTATATCATTTTAATTAATGAATATATAATCAAATGACTGTAGGTCATTTGCCTTAATTACCGTATGTGTCTTACTACTTGACCTAAATTTGACCTTGCTAATGTCAGTTGGGTAGGAAAAGTCAGGGCTGGATTTGAAACATAAGTATGGTTTTCCTTTAACAGAGCCGTAATATAAAATTTCAAATATCAATGGGTTATGAAATATATGTTGTTGTAAGAGCAGGAAACCTAAAGAAATTCTTCTTGGAAGAATATCTCTGGTTTGTACAAGTTCTTATTGCTTAAACACCATGGCTTTTTGCATTACACAATGTCATAAACAACGTTCGTCTCTCACAATGTCAATTACTTGACAAATGCACGCCTATGGTTTTGACTTAACTCCAATAGCAATAAAATAAACCAGTCGTAAAACTACGACGCCGCTGGCGGCAGTTTGACGGATTTCCTACCAAGGAATATCTTGCGCGCGGACTTGCGCAGATGCGAAAAAAGAAGAGGTGATATTGCTGGTTGTTATATGTGCCGTGCTTGTGTGTTTATATAACTGAAGATAAAATGTAACGGGGGTATTCAAGCTAACATTTATATTAGGTATAGTCGCCGGGATTGCCAGTTACCGGTAGCGGTTAGACGTTAGTGTTTTATAATAAACGAGGAAAGCGCATCAGCGAATACTTTTTGAATCTCTCCCCACAGGCCACAAACTGCTCGTTGCTGCAGGTAGGGTATTTTTTTACCGTGCTGCGGCTTTTGCGTATGATGCAAAAACATCAAAAGATTTTTGCTGAGTGGGTCTACTCGATATTATTTGTGCTCTGCTTGGGGTGGATGCAAGGCAAGAATCGTAACTGCAAGGATAATAATTTAATAAACTAGAGCCTTGGGGTGGATGTACTTTCGCGGTCGTTTCTGGGTTAGTTGCTATTAGTAGGGATGCACAAAATTTCAAAAACATCGATATATCGAATATCGATGTATCGAATACTTAAACATCGATATGTAAAAAATATCGCTTCTTAACCATCGATACATCGAAAATATGGAACAAATTACATCGATGTATCGTAAAAAATATTATATATATTTAAGCTTTCTACATAATATCATAATTATCATCTATCATATACATATATCTGTTAAATAATAAATATTTAAGCCAACTTGACTTGACAAATTACTCGTACTGCCCGATGTTTGAATTTTCTTGCCACAGAAATTGCATTTTGCCAATGTTTTGTCAAGTTTTGTGAAATACTTCCACAAAGCGCCTGGAGCCATAATCAATCACTAAACACCGAAACAACTAAAACACGCCAAATTTTTAAGAACAATAAGAACAAAGAACAGGATAACATAAAAGGAACAGACTAATTAAACGATAACAAGTAGATATATAAAAGTAAAATATAATTATTCTGACGATGAGGCAGAGGAACTACCCGATAAAAGAATCTGCGAATACAGTTGCGACATATTTGGTGTTTTATCTCAACTAAGCTGGCATGGTACAAGTTGTGAATGGTGAGAGCTATTCGCGAAAACCATTTATCAAGAAATGGCAGATAGTTGTTTTACAACGGCGTTCTTAGAATGTTTGTTTTAATTAATAAACTAATAAATTTGTCAATATAGCTAATAGCTGCTTTTAATTAAATGCACTGTAAAACATAATTTAACGTGTAAAAAAATGAATAACAGAACAATTTTGTAAAAAAACTATGCCAAAAACGTTGTTTTTTTTTGGGATCCAATAGATGGCGATACTGGCAGTGGACGTGGTTCTTGGGTTGGCTAGTGTGCCTTAAAGCCACTGTATTTTCGCCCTTATATATATTTATCTATGACTGTATTCTTAGAAATTGACGAGAGCACAAAGTTTTCGATCTCTCGTTCGTGTTGCGTCATAGTCATAGATGGAAAAAATACGAAGCGTAAACTAAGTAATTGCGCCATTGCGCGTAACTATCGCGTTGTGATGTATTCATCGATATATCGACGATATATCGTATATCGTTGTCACATATATCGATGTACGATAATATCGACTTAAAATCCATCAATGCCAAAATATCGATATTTAAGTGTCGATATATCGATATTTTCGATGTATCGGAAAATATCGTGCATCCCTAGCTATTAGTTAACTTTTGTTTTGTTCTTGTAACATACAAGAACTAGCTGGTATCACTAGAACTTGGTACTGCGGTTTTCTTCTCGCTACGATCGATCGATCACTTTTCATCGTTCTTGGCCTGCTTTTTGCACATAGTGTAACTAGTAAAGGCCGCATAAGGTTTAATTCCTGCAATTTTTCAGTCTCCGGGGACGGAACCCCGGCTCTTGTCAGAGTTATGGACCTCACGGAAGACGAGGACACACTGTCCAACGTCTCAATGGAGTCGAACACCGACTACACGTACTCAGACCCATCCATCAGGAAAATTGCAAACAAATGCAAAAGTTATGCTGAAATGTGTGTCCAATGCAGGATGGATTACGAGAAACTTAAAAAAGTAAGCGAACTTTCTCAAACTGACCTTTATAAGTTGATAACTAAAATTAGACAACATATGCGGGATACCCACCCCCTGGGTATCAAACATAGAGTATCCGCTAAAATAGATACGGGCAAGAAAAAGGCTAGCCCTACAAATCTAGTCGGTGCTGAAGCGGCAAAAAAGCCGAAGGTCACTCAAGGTGCGATAATGCAAAAAACGACTAATTTTTGCGAGCAAAAGCCGTTAACAACAGCGGCCACGAGCGATTCCCAGATTATGGGACCACCACCGCCTCCTATTACTGCGACCCTGTTACCCGAAAGCGACAAAGAGCCCTTCAGGACGCCTTTTAAACAGTTGCCTTTTAAAAAGAATTTCAGAACGGTTACTCTCGACATGAGCCAACCACCCCTAGCCACCAGCAACCAATTCACACCCCTCCAGGACATAAACACCGAAGATGAGGATACCATAAGTGTGGCCTCTACGTCCGCCTCGCCTGGTTTTTTTTTATGTTGAGGTGTAAAAATGCTTTCTTATGCCACACCCTCGGTTGAGGGTAGTGTGGGACTCTCCTCTCTGGGCATACCCACTAAAAATTCACCATCTTCCATTGATGCTAGTGACTCTTGTCACTCTTACATCATCCTTCATTGGCGTGTTGGCCTCCTGTTGTTCTTGATGATTCTAGGCAGGATGTTGTGTTTGTGATATGATGTTTTGGAGTGTGTGTTGGTGGGTTAGTTATTTTTGGGGTTTTTCTGTACTATTTAGCTACAGTTTTTTATGGGTTAGTAAGTGTTAGTATTATTTTTGGTGGTTTTTTATTTTTATGATTTTTTTGTGTTTATTGTGGCCCTCTTACGGTGGTTCTCGTAGGCTTTTGAGCCTTGCTCTTCTTGGCCGGTCTTCCCCGTCAAAAAGTGATGTTATTAGTGGATTTGTGTGATTGTGTACTTGTTCCAAGAATCTAACATGTCTGTTTGTTAGGTGTTCGTGAATTGTTTCGACTTTTAGGTCGGCGTGTATGTTAGTGTTGCGAATGTACCATGGTGCATTTGTGATTTGTCTTAGTGTTTTGTTTTGGAAAACTTGCAATTTTTTCTTGTTTGTTTTGCTTGTGTGTATGTATGCAATAGCTCCGTAGAGGACTTTGGGCTTGATAACTTGGTTGTAGAGTAGCGATTTGTTTTTGATTGACATTGAACTATTTCTGTTAATCAAAGGATAGAAGGCTTGCTTTGCTGCAATGCCTATGTTAATTTTGTATTGAATGTGTTGATTAAATGAAAGTTTGCTGTCTAGGGTTATCCCTAGATATTTGAGAGTTTTGTTCCACCTTATCTCGGTGTTTGCTAGGTTTAAATTTTCAGGTAAGCCACGTTTATTGCTAATGAGCATTGACTGTGTTTTATCGTTATTAATTTTGATGTTCCAAGTTTCTGCCCAGTCGTCTATGGAATTTAGGTGTTATTGTACATGTATTTTGAGTATTGCTGTGTTTTTGAGTGTCGAATATATGCAGATGTCATCTGCATATAATGAGAGTTGTACGTGTGGGTGCCTGGGTACATCCGCTGTGAATAGCGAGTATAGTGTTGGGGATAGCGGGGAGCCCTGGGGGACTCCCGCTTCCATGTGTCTTGTGGTTGATAGTTCAGAGTTTATTTGGGTGACGAATGTTCTTTGTTTTAAGAAAGAAGCAATGAGTTGTGTTATGGGTAGTGGCAGGTTATGTTGTGTGTATAGTTTGTGAATGAGTCCCTCATGACACACTTTGTCGAAGGCTTTTTCGATGTCGAGGGCTACAACTGCGGTTGATGCCCGCCTTTGCAGTCCTCTAGTCGCATCCTCAACCAGCCTGGCAAGCTGGAGCTCCGTGCTGTGGTTTTTTCTAAACCCAAATTGTTCATTTGGGATTAGATTGTGTTCTGTTATGTGAGTGTTTAATCTGTTTAGTATGAGGCGTTCTGTTAGCTTGCTCAAGGTAGAGTGCAACCCATACAGCACACCAAATCACGATTACGATGTGTTCGCATTGTGACGATGTATCTAGATGCAGACACAGGGTTGCACAATTGTACGATGTAAATGTGCTACGTTTACACATTTCAGGTACACACGTATGCACAAAGGTTAAACGTCCGCCTCACAATGTAGCCACAGTATACCATTTACATATACACAACTTAAATGATCCACAGTGTGTTATCGGCTGCACAGTGATTGTGTATTATGCTTAAACTCTGTTTACACATGGCATTTGTCCTTCTCAATTTGGACGTAAATATACTATTCCGTGTATATGTAGCTCCGTCGCCCCATGCATACGCCCTGTCAAAGAAACCAATTTTTCATGAGCTTCTTCAGGAAATTAAAAGTTTTGCCGCCTGACCTTTATTCGTTCTCAAAACAGGTATTTTAAAAAAATAATTAATATTATGGTTTTATGAGAACGAAAGAGCGGGCAGCGAAACTTTTATTTTCCTAAAGCATCTGTCTGAAGAAAAGTTCCTTTAAAATTGTTCTTTTTTTCTTTCCACATAATATACAAAGAGCGGCTAAAATATAGAACAAATTCATTTAAAAATCAGGTATTGACTTTTTAGAAAAATGTTCGATCACGTCAATTATAATTTCTCTTCCGTTTTTTTTTGCATCCAAAAGAAAATATACAGGGTGTTTCAAAAAAGTAGATTTGATGTCAATTTTTTTTTTAAATAAAACACTATTTTTTAAAATCCAAAGCAATAGTGTTCCATTTAAAAATAAATTAAGTTTGATGTCAAATCTGATTTTTGACACAACCTGCATAATTTCATTTTAGAGCAAAAGAGCAGAACAAAAAATTAAAGTGGACGTGTAGGAGCATTTTCCTAAAAAATCAATACCTGACTTTGAAACGAATTTGTTCCATATTTTAGCCGCTCACTTTATATAGTTATTACTACGGAACGCTATCAATTGGTGCAACAGAAAGCAGAAGTAGGAAAACACTAGAAAATGACAGAACTTTTACAAGAATATTAAAATGTATTGAAAATATTCAAATAACATAATAAAAACGCAAATATATCTTATGCTATACATTGCCAGCCTTTGTTGCAGCTCAGCAGCTCTCTTTTCAGCCATTCTTCGTTTTTTGAAACAAAAAAAATCCTCCAGTCGGTTGATTGCTTGTCGTTTGTCGTAACCATTCGCAGACCGCCACGTTGTTTTGGAGCTCAAATTTGGCAAATTGGGTATTGGACCAGAGTCTTTCATAAAGTCACTGCAATAATACAAAAAAGTACCTATAAGCTGAGCACAAAAGATCAATTGTTATGGTTGTAACTGTAAATACTCTGAAGGATGTTCACTTTCCAATTTAATAAAGGTAAATGTGCAGAACATTATACGCCGTGATACCCAATGACCTTTGATTGTGCATTTCCTACAGCATCCATGCCCAGTGTGGCTTTTGAGCTATATATGAACGAGCTGGTGCCGGTGCATCGCAAATGTAAGCATCCATTACGATTTTATATTTGACATGCATCAAAGGGTGTTGAAAATTTTTGTATCAAAAATCAGTGTAGTGAGAATCGTTACTCGATTTCCATGACCGCCTAGGTTTTTTATAATAAGAAAGTGCATACCACCCCAGAACTTTACAAATGGTAAAATGACTACTACCTGCTACCACATGAGATACAAATGGCCAGCATGCTAACGCTCTGCGCTGGCATTGTTCCATCTCCCCGAATGTAGAAACGACAACACACAACTGCAGAGTGTATGTTATTACACTGTACTATTACTTTTACGTGGTGTATACACAAAATTTTACTTAAAGCTATAATCACCACACTAATGATTTAAACTTTGTCAGCATCCTGTACGAACGTTAGATTTCAAAATTCTAACGACCCAATTAACTTTACGTTATTATAGGTACATAAAAATGTTAGGTAGAAATCCAACAAATTACATTAAACCATTGTAAGCATCATGCAGGGACCTATACGGACGTTAAATTTCCATAACATTCCAATGATCCATCTGTACTTTGTATAAATATGTTAAGAATCTTAGGTGCATAGAGTTAGTTTGGGTTATAAATATTATTAAACATTGTAGCTCCAATATTAATGTTACCTAGGAGTAATAAAGTATTTATCAATTTTTACTATACCTTATAATCCGTTTCAAAGTGCACAGAGACACACACACTTCCTCGTCTTCCCAAATGATAAAACAAAAATGGCTGCTATATGATGTGGATGTACTACCCCGCTTTTATAGAGGAAAGAGGATACACATGAGATACACATGCCCGGTATGCTCACGCTGACGCTTGCGCGCGCACTGTGCCGTGCTTCTGAATGGTGGAATGTAGATACGACAAGACACAACTAAAGAGTGTATGTATAGTTTTTTGCATCATGTGTGTATATCGCACTTTTACGTGGTGTATGCAGTAGGTACAAATATTGCATAAAGCATCACACATACATATGACTTAAACCTTGTAGGCATCATTTACGGACGTCAAATTTCAACATTCTAATGATCCTTCTTTACGTTATATAAAAATGTTTAAAATCTTAAGTGCATACGGTATACAATTATTAAACATTATATCACATAATTCTATCAACAAAAACATAGGTGTATCTCATATGTGTACGTCAGTACTAGATCAACAATTAGTTTCATCATAACATATTTTGTTTCTCACGTGTATATCTTGTAGAGACGTAATTTAAATTGGACGTGCTGTATGGGAAGCTAATAGGTCGCCAGTGTTGTGGGAATGTTAGATTCTTGTTTGGTTTTAGGATGAGGATTATTTTTGCTTTTTTCCAGGATGCTGGAAAGTGTTTCAGTTGTAGTGTTTTGTTTATTATGTATGTTAGTTTTCGTATTGCTACGTCTAGTAGGTTTTTGAGTGCTTTGTTTTGTATGTTGTCTAGTCCTGCAGCCTTTTTTGGGTTTAGTTGCGCAATTAATTGCGCAACTTCGTCGGTGTTTGTTTCGTCTTCTGGGTGTTCGTTAATTTCGGTCATGATTGCTCTGTAAGATCTCTCTATGGCCGCTTCGTGTTCAGTATCCTGCGTTCCATCTCCCAAGGTGAATTGAGACTCCAGCGAATCTGCGAAGGCCTCGGCCTTCGCTTCGCTAGAGTACGCCCAACCCCTCAAGCCGTGGATCGCCAGATATATCATCTTGCTTTTATGCTGCATAGTGTTAGCAATACTCCATAGAGAGTTGTTTTGTATGTTTAGTCTTGTTAGGTATTCCGTCCATTTGTTGTTTTTGTGGTTTTTTATGTCTGTTTTGTATTGTGTTTGTTAGTCTGTTTCCTTCTCTGTTGAGTTCTGCGTTGTCTGTTAGTTTAGCTCATCTTTTCAATCTGTTTCTTAGTCTTATGTTTTGTTTTATGTTTTCTGGTAGTGTATATGGGTTGTTTTGTCTTGTGTGTACTGTTTTCTTAGCTGTGTTTATTGCTATTTGTAACTCTTCGGTGAAGCCTACAACTTGGTTGTCCAGCTGCGCCTTAGAGTTTATGTGTGGAATTGGTTGTATGTTATCTGTTAAGTGTTTTTTGAAAATGTTCCAGTGAATAAATGTTTGCTCGTGCGTTTTCGTGTATGTTGTTTATTGTAATGCCAATCGGAGAATGATCTGAGGCAGATAGATCCTCCAGATTGTCTATAACAACGTTGTGTGGAATGTTTTGTGTAATGGCAATGTCTAGTATGTCGGCTGATTCACCGCGAAAGTGTGTTGGTTCTGTGGGAGCGAGTACAGTGTAATGTAATGTTTCTGCGGTCCTGAGTAATATAGTACCATTCGGATTCGTGGTTCTACATCCCCAGGTTCTGTGTTTTGCGTTGAAGTCCCCGGCCGCTAAAACCGGGTATGTGTAATCGAGTAGTTTTTCCATTTCTGCGTGTGTTAGTTTATTTCGTGGTGGCCTGTATACCGAGTGTACCACAATATCGCCGTCAGTTAGACTGACTTTGATACTGGTTACCTCTAATATCTCAGATTGTGGTGAGCGTATAGTGTCATGCGTGATGCTGCCGCCTCCCACGCGGTCCGGTCTATCATTTCTATAAATTGTATAGTTTTGTACGTGTAAATACGTGTGTGGACGTAGGTAAGTTTCTTGGACTAGCGCTATGTCTATGTTATTCTCAATCAGATATTTCGCAAACTCGTATCTCTTGGGATAGAGGGAGTTCGCGTTCCAACTGATTAAGAATAGGTGAGTAGGTGTATTAGCCATTGAGATTAGCGAATAATCTCAAAGTTGGGTTGTGCTGGATTAGTGTGGTTATCGTGTTTATTTTTGCTGTTATCTCCTCCTCGGACATAGTCAGCAGTGCAAATATGTTGTTGTTTTGTGTGTTTGTGTTTTTAGCGTTAGTGTCATTGTTTGTGTTTTTGTTAGTGCTTGAGTTTTGTGTGATGTTTTGGGTGATTGGTTTTGCCACTTGGGCGTAACTGATGTTCGTGTTCACTGGTCGTGTTTGTGTGATGGGTCGTTTTTGTTTGTTGTTGGGGTTTTTCGGGCAAGTTGAGTAGCTTGCCGGGTGTTCCCCTCCACAGTTGCAACATTTTGGCGGGGTATTCATGGGCTTTTTGCAGTCCCTGTAGTGGTGGTTGCCAGCGCATTTATGGCATACTGGGACTGCGTGGCAATTTGTGACTGAGTGGCCAAATTGTTGGCACCTGTGGCACTGATTGTGCACACGGTGCTTGCTGCCTCTCTGAACCTCGACTACTACTGGCATGTAGTTGATCCGGGTTTCATTGAGGATGTTGCTGTCTGTTTGCGGGACTAGAACTTTTAACATCTCTGTTGAGATGTTTCTCCTTGATCCGGTTTTGAGCCAGAACATTTCTTGGGGGGAGTAGCCCTTGGCGATGAGGTCGTTCTTAATGTCCGACAATGGGATGAGACCGTCTAGTCCCTTGAATACTATGTTTAGTTTCCTATCTTCCGGTAGGAAATATGAATGATATGGATAATTTTTATTTGAAAGGTAGGTGGTGATCCTTCTGTGATCACTTGAGGTGGCGGGGGTGATTTGGATACCCAGCCTGGATTTTTTGACGTCTCCGAAAGCTATTTTTGAATACGTCAAATCTTGATGAATTCTTACCCAGTGTTCTGGGCATCGAATGATTATTGGTACCACTTCGGATTTTTTAGGTTTCTTTGGGGGCTCTGAGGCTAGGTGGGTGGTTAAGAGGTCTACTCCCAGATGCTTGTTGATTGACCCATGTGTGGCCACATTCGTCGTTTTTGGTATATTTGGCCTAGGGCTTGGGTTTTGGGTTATTGGGGGCTCAGTGCCCTAGGCCGTTTGAGAGGTGGGAACTCTCTTTTATTAGACGGTGGCTGTTCGGAGTCAGAAATCATGTCCATTTCTTCCTCCGTGGGGGTTGGTTGATTTGCGTGAGAGTGTGTGTTTGTATTTGTCTGATTTTATTTTATTTCCGTCAGTGTGTCCATTAATACGTCTTGGTATTTGTCTTGGTTTGTTTGTATGTTTTGTATTGTTTTGTTAGCTTTGTCTAAGTCTAGTTTTAGTTGAGCTACTTTTTCCGTAAGTTGGTCGTTTTCGTCCTTTAAATTTTGATTGTGCGTTTCGAGTTTACGTACGTACGTCTGTAATTTCTCGAATTGTTCGTCTTTTATGTTTTGTTTGGCCATTTGTTTGGCTAATTCAAAGTTCGCTTTAGAAATTAGTGTAGTATTTATATTTGTGTGTGTTTTGAGTATTTGGGCACTTACGTGTACTTGTTCCTGCCTAGGATCGCTATTTCTGCGTTGTTTTCTTTTTTCCTCCATTGCCGCCTGGCTATTTTCTTTCGCGTTGCTGCTGCTATCCATTTTGCTGCTGGTGCTTTCACTTTTTGCTTCTTTCGTGGCGAGGTGCATGCACTCGAAGTACGACCGGTCGCCACTTAGAAGCTTGGGAGGGCTAACGCCTAAACGATTTTATTGTTTTGGGACAAGTCCCAAACGATTTTTCCTTCATAATTGCAGATGCAATGCTAAGCATTACATCTGTTGTCGCAGTGTAGGGGAGTTCACTGGGCACGCACGTGTTTGTTTTCGGAGCGAATTTTAGACACGACTTGCTATAGCGGCGAACAGCAAGAGAGTCGCCTCGACTGGTGCTAGGCGTAAAATCGCGCCAAACTCAAATAAAGGGCCAACAAAGCCCAAAATAGTACTACCACCACCTGTGGTCATAAAGGGCAGGCCGGCAGCTTAGGGATGATCTGAAGGCCATGCACATCAAGCAATATCAGTTGAAATATTCATAGTATATTGTAACACCGTAAACGACCTGCACACACTTAAGCGTACACTTGATTCGGAAAAAACAGAATACCACTCATACGCAGAGTCGCAGGAGAAGACAAGGGCCTTCGTCCTGCGGGGCCTTGACGGAGATATTTCACCCCAAGACATCATCGAAGCCCTCAGCGACGAGTACAATATAACCCCTAAGAATGTATTCGAGATGCGTAAAACACGTATCCCGATGTACTTAGTCGTACTCGGCACTAATTTTAACATCAAACGCCTTAATCAAAAAGTAAAAACGATCATGAGTGTACGTGTAAATTGGGAGATTCGACGATCGAACAAGCCACTTCTCCAATGCAAACGATGCCAGCAATTTGGGCATGCGACAACATACTGCAACCGGAGGGTGGCGTGTAGTAAATGCGCGGGCTTGCACGAAATTATAGAGTGCAACGCGAACTTTCAAAAGTGCGTTAATTGCAACGGCCCTCACCGGTCCATTGACGAATCATGCCCGGTATTTGTCTACAAAATCAATCTTATTCAAACTAACACTACAAATAAGCCAAAACAAAAATACCGCCCGGCGCCACCCCCGGCCAAATCGGCCTGGAGAGGCTCCAACCCACGTGTAGCAGACGGCCAAGCGGGCCAAGGCCGAAACAATGGGACAATGGCCAACGACCACCCGAAGAGTACCAACAAGCCTTCCCCCCAATTCGAGGCAGCCGAAAACAACAACAACAACAACCACCTAATAATGCAAATAATAATGTACATCAGCAAAAGGTTAGTGGTACTGTTCGTGCTAATGTAAATAATTCAAATAACCCAAACTTAAATATAGCAGACATAATGTCTAATTTGAATAATCTAGTCAACCTTGATCAGCTTTTTTTAGCGCTAGATTGCTATTATAATGTGCTAGAAGCATGCAGGGGCGATAAGGCTGAAATTATACAAGTCTCTCTTCGCTTTTTTTCAGTTGATTATGCCCAATTCAACATATAAATGCTCCAAATTGCATGCTGGAATTCTAATGGTATAAGAAACAAGCTGGGCGAGTTTCGTAATTTTTTGCATGCATCCAATTTTCAGGTTGTTTTTCTCGTAGAAACGAATCTGTCGCCGGACTTTACTCTAAGAGTAAGCGACTACAGAATCGAGAGATTTGATAGGTCCGTTCGACGCGGAGGAGGCGTGGCCTGCCTCGTACGCAGGTCACTTCGCTATCGGCGAATATTTACCATTCGCTCCGCGATAATGTGCACATCAGTATCGAACTGGACAGCGGCCTGCGTGTGTGTGGCGGTTACGCGCCCCCGCGTCTCCGCCTTTTAGAAGCCGATCTCTTTGCTCTTCTCCCGCTAAATCGAGTATCCCTGCTAATAGGTGACTTCAATGCCTCGCACGCCGAATGAGGCGGCGTTACCAACAGCAGAGGTAGATTGTTTGAGGGAATAGTCGATAATAACCTGGAAATGTCCTATCATAGAACACCTAATCCCACTTATCTTCGTGGTGCCTCGTTCCTGGACATTGCCATCACTCGGGGAACGATCAGGACTTCTCAGCTGCAAGAGCTTAACGCCCTAAACTCGGATCATCTTCCAGTCAAGATTTGCTTATACTGCAGGGTCCCCTTGTCTAATGACACCGTCATGTCGTGTAAGAATATTGATTGGAAGGTGTTCCGGGCTCAGCAGAATAAGTCGACTGTGATTTCCGAGCAGCTGACAACTGTCCAGGAGCTAGAAAACGAGGTGGAAACTCTTACGTCAAACATCCAGCGCATCCGTGATGCTTTATGCACTAGAGCATTGTTTCTTATAAAGACAATGACTAGGGTTACTACGCGCCCTAGCACCGAATCACTTCCTGATCACATCCTGAATCTCACAACTTTTAGAAACCGATTTCGACGTCGATGGCAGGGAAATCGGACACAAATGGGATCCGCTCGCATCAATGCACTGTCAGAGGAAATAAGGGTGAAAATTCGCGAACACAGGAATCAAACGTGGCTTGGAAACTCATATGGAAACTGGCCAGACGAGTCCGCGGAGGTATGACGCAAATGCCTGTAATAAAGCACCAAGGCCGTGAATGCGGCGACGACGCGGAAAAAGCGGAGGCCTTCGCGGACTACCTGGGCAGCGTCTATAGCGCGGCGCCCGACACTCTGCCAGAGCAGGAGCTCATAACGCGAACCGCGAATGCATTTAAACAATCTAAATACCCTATTCCCCTGACAGTGCTTGATAGGCTGAGAATCACTCCGGCGGAAATCCGCAAAGCTCTCAGCCGTCTCCCGAGAAATAAAGCTCCCGGCCCGGATGGTATTCCGAACTCAGTCCTGAAAAACTTACCCCAGAAAACTATAGTCCAGTAAATGCACATAATTAACGCGGTTATCCGGCTGCAACATTTCCCTGCGTCCTGGAAAATAGCGTGCATAATACACTTCTCGAAACCAGGGAAAGACCTGACACAGCCTGCATCATACAGGCCTATATCGCTACTGAACACCCTCGGGAAGGTGGCTGAAAGGCTAATCTTGCCGAGGGTTACTAGGGAGACGCCACTAAAACTCACCGGATCCTGGCCTATCAGGTGATGGGTCCGCCCACGCGACGTCAGACTTTGACTTTAGAGGTTAGCGGTAAACACAACGTTTTTGTTTACATTTTGTCAAGATGTGTAATTTTAACGATTTCTCCGTGAATTTGCATTATTTATGAATATTTTTAGATAGTTACTTTCTAGAGACATATTTATTTAGTGTGTTCAAGTATTCTCCGAGAAATAGGACTCGAGGAAATACTATTATTACAACGAGAATAATTTAAGACTGTTTTGGCAAAGTTTACAGAATTAAAAATATAAGTTGATTCACTCCGCGCTATCGTCAAATTCCACTCCGCCCCTCCCCGCCTGCCCGGTAAACTGGTGCCAGTTTATAGTGGAGAGCTAGGTAATTTAAGTTTATTTTAAATTTGTTTACGGTCCGGCGTATAGGGTGAGATTTCAAAAATAGCGGTTTGTTTTTGGTGGATTTCTGAGCAAAATGTCTAGTCGAAAATTGAAATATTTGTTCAGTAATTGATTGTGAAAGACGAATGGCAGACAATATATCGCTCTTTAGTTGCCCAAAAGGGTAGGTATGTATTAGTTTATTATAAGCTTTTATTTAACTTCACTTGTATGTTTGGGCAAATCTTACAAGTAAATTTGTCCTACTTCCCATCAATGTTCAATATTAATATCGATTTATAGTGAGTACCATAGAGTATGTAATAAAAGAAAACTTGCAGGTGTCGAGCCTGGAAAAGTGCCTTCGAATTTATAGGATCCCACAAATATGCGGATGATACACCAATGCAATGTTAAAGCCGTATTAGAATGTGAGGTTTGCACTTTAATGAAAACAGTTTTGCAAATTCTTCTAGGAGCTGTATACATTGCTGTTCCATCAACCGTGTTACGAACTAAAAAAGGTAACTTTTAATCAGATTTTGTGCATTTGCAAAATAATGTAAGATGGGTGCAAATGTAGGTTTATCTAAAAGTCTATTACTTTAAATTTTGTGCTAATTAGTTATTGTAGTAGAATTAACGAAATATAGAAATTGCTAAAATGTAGACAAAATAATTTGTAGTTTTGCAAAACTATAATGTAGTTCATCCCCAAAATAAATTAAAATAAAGACTTTTGCACGGGATATTAAATTTCATTCTTGAAGTAAAAAATAATATATTTTACAAATTTTATTTAAATATGCAATCGTATTTACCGCAATAAAATATGCTGAATAAGGCCTTTACCTTTTCATCTTTTTTTGTGACTTCACAAAATATATTTTTTAAAATTTTAATGAAAACATATTTCAATATTTAAATTCATCCATTTATTACTTACTAAGCGGGAAATTTTACTCTATGTTGCCCAATAGCGCTTTGACCGAAGTAAATCGCGTCAAACTCGGCTCTTATTGCCTCAATAACCCCTACAATTTTTTACGTCCTCGGCTCGCCTTTGATATGACGATTTCATTGAATTGGCGCTTAGTGCACCAACTTATATTTTTAATTCTGTAAACTTTGGTTTTGGTAAGTTCATTTCTAATGTATAGATTTGTTTTCAGATTTAATGCTATTAAAGTAATATTTCAACTACTTACTTAAAAGTTTGTTCGAGTTAATTTATACTAGGTAATAAGTCTACTAATAGTACTGTTTTTTTCTGATTTGCAGGTACAAAGTGGATATAATCTCATATTCTTTAGTGCTTGAAGCAATACATAAAGATGGATGTCTTGAAAAAATATGTCTTAGGCATACCTACATCTATATAATATCAAGCGAAGACTGTTCTGACAGAATTTCCACCCAGATTGTAATGGGTTTAGACCATACAAAGACAGTCTCATACAAAAAGGGCATATAGGAAATGAAAACAAGTATCGAAGCTTATAATCAGTCTGCTTGTGAAGAAAGCAGCTGTAGTCATTGACATCTTACATTTTAGTATCTATATATACTTGGAAAGGTAACTAATATTGTTATAATTTATACGTATACATAATCAGAAAATATTTTTGTTACACCTATGTGCTTTGACAAGTTAATTTTTGTATATATTCTTAAGTAGAATGTATGTATACAGTATTAATTTATTTCAGGATATGTACTTACAGAGATGATATAACCCATAGAACCATCCATAGAAGCACAAACAAATTTTATAAGTGGGAAAAAACATTTGAAATTCCTGTTTTTCACAGAGACGAGGAGGACTAAAATGTCCCTCCAGAAAGAAGCACTCTTTTGCAAGATCTTAGATAAGTAACTTACATGAAGAGAAATTATTTTTATATAGGTGTACCTTCTTTAATATTGTTAAGAAACTATTTATTTTTGTAAGACTTAATACTTGATTTTTTCATATTATTATGTAATAAAACATCTATTGTGATAATATTGTTAATTATTTTCTGTATTATTTTGACATCAAATTATTATGCACTATAATAAGGATTTGCCCATAACATTTTTTCTAATGAATGGAATGATAATCTAGAGAATATCATTATTGTTTCACACATATTTTACATGGCACACAAGTGTGGCATAAAATATACCTACCTAGGTAAATCATTATGGAAAAAATACACTAGATATTTTGAAAATCCAATTTAATTTAAGAAATCCGCAGTTTCGATTACAGCTTGTAAGAAGAAACTGCAAGAAACTTACGAGTGATATATCAAATTCACATATTTTTTAAAATAAGAAAAGTACAATATTTACTTAAAAACTATAAATGCAACTATTATTGTTTCATGCACCTTAAAATAATTATAACATGTCATTTTATAAAAAATATATATTAACTTGTTGACAATGCAACGTACTTATAAGTCTCATCATTCAGGGATCTCAAAAGGTTTGAAACTGATTCGATTTCAATTTCCCTTTTCATTCTTTTATCTACTGGTGCTGCACATTGACTTTCACATCTTTTTTCCCTTTATGAACTTCTCAATTTCTTCGTTATGGTCATTCTTAATATTTGATAGTTGTTCTTCTGCAAGCATTTCAGCAACATCACCTAAAACAAAATTGCTTCCTGTCCATTGCTCATACAAACATACCAAATGTATGTGTTTACATATCATAGTTTTTACAGAATACTGTGAGCTCACACCTGTAGCGATGAATGCAATCCCTGCATACTTTATAATATAATGTTTTGCATTCTGTCTCACATAATAATTCATTATAAGAAACATTATAATAATATTCACCTTTTGAAGACTTTATTACCTGAAATTCTCCAAATCCTACCTGTTTACCTCAGTTCTGTTCATTGTTTCTGCAATTTTGTGTGCTCCTCCTCGTCTATGTGAAAAACAGGAAGTTCAAATGTTTTTTTCCCACTTGTAAAATTTATTTGTGCTGCTGTGGATGGTTCTATGGAGCGCATATCCTGCAATAAATTAATACTGTATAAAATACAATAAATACATTCTACTTAATAAGAATACATACAAAAATTAACTCGTCAGAGCACATAGGTGTAACAAAAACATTTTTTGATTATGTATAAATATAAATTATAACAATGTTAGTTACCTTTCCAAGTATATATAGATACTAAAATGTAAGATGTCAATGACTACAGTTGCTTTCCTCACAAGCATACTGATTATAAGCTTCGATACTTGTTTTCATTTCCTCCATTGTACCTACATGCCCTCTTTGTATGAGACCATCTCTTTGTATGATCTAAATACATTACAATCTGGGGGGAAATTCTGTCAGAACAGTCTTCGTTTGATATTATATGGATCTAGGTATGCCCAAGACATATTTTTCAAGATATCCATCTTTATTGTCAGCACTAAAGGATATAAGATTATATCCACTTTGTACCTGGCATACCTGCAAATCAGAAAAAAAACAGTACTATTAGTAGACTTAATACTATAAATTAACTCGAACAAACTTTTAAGTAAGTAGTTGAAATTATTTTGAAGTATTACTTTAATAGTATTAAATCTGAAAACAAATCTATAATCTATACATTAGAAATGAACTTACCAAAACAGTCTTAAATTATTCTCGATGTAATAGTATTTCCTTGAGTCCTATTTTTCGGAGAATACTTGAACACACTAAATAAATATGTCTCTAGAAAGTAACTAGACTAAAAATATTCATAAATAATGCAAATTCAGGGAGAAATCGTTAAAATTAAACACCTTACACCTCTTGACAAAAAGTAAACATCGTTGTTTATTTACTGCTAACCTCTAAAAGTTAAACTGTCACGTCGCGTGGGTGGACCCATCACCCGATTGGCCAGGATCCGGTGAGTTTTAGTGGCGTCTGTTACTAGGGAAGTCGAAGGGCTGCAAATCCTCTCTCAAGAACAATTCACAAAGAATCCCCCTTTAGAGTTTTAAGCCAAATGGAGCGACTAAAACATTAAAAGCTTTTGCGACCGAGCAATAGAGGCGCCACCGTTCATTGAAATATTACCGACGATACAGCGAATTGCTCTACTTGCACTAGGAACCTATGTTATTATCGATTTTACAACTAGTTTACTTTTTGATTCGAAATAAAGAGGGGGCTAGAGGACCTTCTTAACTTGAAAATTTCCTTTAATCATAACCTTTCGTGTTCCTGTCTGTCTTCGTGTGCGATATATACCGACATTTTGTTTTGTGACTTTTGTTTGTGCGATACAGAGACTTTAGTTTAGTTATTAATTTCTCTCTGGTGCTATATTCTTGTGATAATTGAAATTGGATTGCGTTATTAAACTCATTTGCTACAGCATGTTTTGTGCGGGTGAAGTAAAGAGATACGGCAAAAAATGTTGTGTACCAGGGCGCAAAACAGCAAGTGGATCCATGTACCGCTTTCCCAACAAAAAGGGAATGTTTTTGGCTGGGCGGTGGCTAGATGTACTTAATAAAAAACCCCGAGTTAACAAAGTTGCCATACACTAAAGTACCTATATGAAAACCGTAGGGTTTGTTATCTGCATTTTTGCCTCAAGAATTTGAGCCTGAAGGAACCAAACAAGGCTTAAAACGTGGTACTATACCTTCTCTCCTTCTTCCAGGATATTCTTTAAAAGGTAAGCAGAACTAATTTTTACATAAAACTAGAGTTCCTTTATAGTAATGAAATATTGCTTTATAGGGACCGTGGCGGCAATGCGCGGTCATTGTTGAAAGTGTGTCCCGACAAAATATCGGTTTAAAAAAATATTGTACTCTTTGATAGTATCTCAGACTATCACAATATAAAAAAATCAATTAATTATTCGTTATGGAGTACAGAGAAAGAGTAATTTTATTTTGATGATTAAGGGTGGATAGGTTGGGCGTAGGCTTTATTATCGCCACTGTCTTGTATAAAGTCACTGTACATATAACTATTTTACTTCATAACAATTAGTTCAGGGCTGGCTGCTTAGCTTAGGGGATTAATTTCTAATGCCACTTTTTAGTTATTTAGCAGTAAACTAGACAATACATTGTTTTACAGATGACGTACAACTGTGTGAACCACAAAATTTCCTGAAACCAAGAACTGAAGTAGAAACTATACAAATCCTGGACGTTACTATGGAGGATATCAAGGAGGGTATGTATATTCTTCAAAGATTTATTATATTAATAATGATAATGGCTAGGAAAGTATATATAGGTATCGTTATTATCCCTACGTTTCTTTACATTTAAAGTATTTAAATCAGTTCGGTTAAACTCAAACTCAAATATGCTTTATTGTCAGAAGTACATAAAAGTCTCATTGACAAAGCTGTAATAAAAACCTAACAGCTAAATAAATCATTATAAATGTAAAAAAAGCAAAACATATTATTCAATAGACAGAACTAGGAGAGATTATATTATATATACCTACATATTGAACAGTTTTGATTGCAAGTCCCATTTCACTTATATGAAGCAAAACTTTTATAGGTACTTATTCAAACTATTTTGATAAATATTTTAAATTTTTTATTACATCAAGACAAACTGAATAAAAAAATAATATATTTTAGTTTTTTTAGTATAACAAGGCTAACTCGATAAAAACTTCTACCCCTAGGAATACAGGTTTTTGTAAGATTTACAGGGTTGTTCCCCAGGAATGGCTTCAATCGATATAGGAAATACTATAGTTTGTAGAATTTTTAAAATTTGGTGGGTGGGGAACATACGACTAAAATATTTTAAACAGTTTAGTACTCGACCAGAAGTGGATGTCAACTTGGTTGCTTTAAATGAGAGACCCTATATAATATTAAATTTTACGTAGTTACAAGAAATTTGATGTATTAGCATATAATTTATATGCTATACTTTGGTTCAACTGATTCGGAAAAAAAAACACTTGAAAATAGCCTTTTACTTGACTTAGAGTTGAGATAGGAAAGTGAAAACCGTTTCCCTCTGTGTTAAATAGATTTGGCTGTATTACCTACGAAAGTCAAGAAAAAGGTCATTGTTCATTGTTTATATGTCGAAAACAGTGAACCAAAATATAGCATACGGTACATCAATTTTTTCTTAGATTTAAAAAAATAGTAATAATATATAGGGTGTCTCATTTAAATGAACCAAGCTGACATCGGGTTCTGGTATAACTGGAAGGGTCAGATTTTTGAAAGTATTTTAATTGTCTGTTCCCCATTGACCATTCAATGCTACCACATTTTCGAAACCACCCTGTAGGCTTAAAAGTATTTTAAGCCAATGACAATGACATCTGATCACCTGAAATCGGCTGATGGTATTTTGATTTTGACAATTATATCCTTTGTGCATGGACATGCGCATACAAAATCGATTGACAGGCTATCGCCTCTCCTCTCTGTGTATGCTATGGGAAATATAATGTTCGTTAATAGTGTCATTATACAATATAAATTTGCGCTATACTGATTATTTTTACTATTAGTTATTGTTTTTTAATAAATAATGTATTTTTTCAGATATACCGTCACCAAAATTTCAACGATGCAAAGCTGACCTTTTTAAAATGTTTCCTATATTTTGAAAATTAGTTTGTAAAAATCACCGTCGTACTATTATGATTATATGTACTATAAAAAAATTTAAAACATTGGATAATTGAAAGTAAATAATATTAAACAGAAAATATTGGCGTTTATTATTTACAAAAAACAATATAGACTTTAACAAAAGTGACAGTTTTTTGAATATTATTTTTCTCTAGCATATAAGTGTCTAAAATTAGACAATTTCCACATTTTAATATAAAATAAATTGATTAAATATTAAAGTAACAGTATTATTTGCTTGAGAAAAGTAATATATTTTCCAGTTATTTTAAATAACTAGTTAAGTTATTTAAATAGTTAGTTATTTTAATATACAGGGTTATTCATACATATGACACGGACTATTAGACGATTACGCATGTATCATGTGAGTTTTAAAAAAATGGGATGGATTGGAGATGCTTCTAAATTATTTTTTACAATATACAAGGGTCTCATCAACAAGAAACGTATCCAAGTTGGGTTGTGTTAAGTGGAATGCCCTGTATGTTTTTTAATATAAAAATTGATACATCTTGATGTATCATACCTTCAATTTGCGCCTTTGACGTGCTGTATAGTCTAAACGGTTTAAGATTTTAAAAATCGGTTTTCGATTTTCCGACTTAACTTTTCTAAAACTATCCACTAATATAAAATTTAAGTACTGTCAGTTGACCAAAATCAGTATTTTTTGACATCAGTTGACAATTTGACACAGGATTATTATAGCTATATCATTTGGTTTTTTTAATGGGATGTATAGGAGCCCACTTTACTAATCTCATATTGGGAACATATTTTAAAATTATTTTTCGATATATAGAGTGGTTCAAAAAATTGTGGCAGACCAAACGACAGTTTTCTTAAGGATCACCCTGTATATTTTTTAATATTTGGAATCTTCATAAAATTCCAACAAATTTAGTATATCTTGTGCCATATCTTCAATTCTTTTCGAAATATTTACAGTTGAAAAATGGCCTATTTACACCTTTGATGTGCTGTAAGCCCAAATACAATTTTTTGAACCACTCTATATATCGTAAAACAATTTTAAAATGTGTTCCCATGATGAGATTAGTAAAGTGGGCTCCTATCCATCCCAATAAAAAAAAAACTAATGATATAGCTATAATAATCCTGTGTCCTATAGCGTATATAACCCTTTACAGTAACGGTAAAATATAACGTTATTGAATTGCGAAAACTCCTTATTTAGTTTTGCGACCAATCATCAGAGGCGCTGAAATTCATAACCACTGATTTATACAGAGCTTCTTACTCTAAAGGGGGATTCTTTGTGGAACAATTCGGCTTTCGCGGTCAGCATGGTGCCGTCATGCTGGCCGCGAAAATAGCGTCCGATGTTTATAAAGGCTTCAACAATAAACAGTCTACTGCCCTTTTGCTACTGGACATTGAGAAGCCGTTTGACAGGGTGTGGCACGATGGGTTGCTGTACAAGTTGTTGGCAATCTACAACATGCCGTTGCCCTTGACAGCACTCATCGTGTCATACCTAGCTGGGCGAGTCTTCTCTACGAAAATTGGCACTAAGCTCTCTGCCAGCAGGAACCTGCTAGCGGGGGTGCCCCAGGGTACTGTATTATCGTCGCTATTATTCAATCTTTATATAGCAGATATCCCGTCATGTCCTAACACCCATAAAGCCCTATTCGCTGATGATACAGCGATCTACTCCCTCATTCCTCAAGCGGAGGTGGCGAAGGATAACCTACAGGAACATATGCATACTCTCATCCCTTACTACGATAAGTGGACAATCTCTTAAAACCGCTCTAAGACAGAACTTATTATAATTACCAGCAAACGTAAAGACATAAATGTCACCCCTTTAATGTCAGATAACACCCCAATACTGCCTAAACCTAAGGTCAAATACCTAGGCATCACCCGGGACAATAAGTTAAACTTTTCACAGCATATAGAAGCGGTAATTGCAAAAAACTCTATTATAAAAAAAGGGTTGAACACCCTAGTGACTGCCAGGTCGTTTCTAAGTCCTTGCATTAAGTTAATACTTTATAGAGCTATCATCCGTCCAGCCCTCCTTTACGGCGCCCCAGTCTGGTGCTCTGTTGCCAAGACATATAAAAGAAAACTTCAAGTCATACAAAACAACTATTTGAGGGCTGCATTTTCATTAACGCTCCGGGATCGGGTCAGGATAGAAGATCTGCATTCGTGGGCAAAGATGGGGTACATCGAGGAGTACATCGATGCCCTCGCATGCAGGTGCCGGAAATTCCCATCAAACATGGTACAATTTACAGAGAAATCACTCTTTTCTATCGGCAACTTATGCCACCTTAAGATGAGTCCCCTCGGGAGTCTCAATCTGAAAGGTAACCTTCAAAAACCAGCCTAAAAACAAGCTACAAAAGTGTATTTCTATGTGTAAACTTTTCAAAGATATCAGGAGCACAGAAATGCAGCACCTCCTTCAAACTACCCGCGAGATCTGTTCTCACCAGGCCAATCCATGGCGTTCGGACACGTGGGCGGGGCATGTTAAGGGAGCTGGTCGGCATATAAATATGTTCTAGAAACCGTCATAACGCATATGATTCCAAGCCACCGAAGCGTCCATGTATTCGCAGCCCACGGTACTCGCTCAGCGCGACCTGATACCATTCATTACATTACTTGAATAGACTTAACATGGTTAAGTCCCCTACATTCATTGTATATATTTTTAATTGTTTTGTCAGAATACATGTTGTATATATTGTATATATTGTAAATATAAAATTGTAGCTTTATGACGCCCTGTTCTATAAGAACAGTTGAAGTAGGGTTTTTCTGTAGTTTTCCCTACATAACTACATCTATCAACAACTTCTGCAACATGTACACCCAAATAGCAGGCTTTATGCCAATCTCTTAGTATTATAACTTGATTAGTTCAAATAGCGATATAATTTCTTTAAAGGTTGTTTGTAAAGTTTTTTCTTCACTTTGGGCATGCCTTGGGTTAGTTCTGGTTAGTTTTTATAGGCTGCGCCCCCGTAACGAGCGAAGCGAGCGGAGGGCTACGCGGGATGTAAAATATTAGACATTACAAAATAATAAATAGACGCTCGACCAATAGTAAACCGAATCGGTATAAGCAGCAAGTTTCTTTTATATATCATCTATGGCAGCAATCAGCTCTTTAGCAGCAGCAGCAGCAAGGGATGTGTAATGCTCCTCTCTTGCCCGGGAGAGAGAAGAGTTTTTGTCCTTTGTTGTGAATTGTCTTACTAACACCTCCTATCTGCATCTATTACATAAAACAAAAGTGATTGCGGATGACAATGAGACGTTGAAAAGTGTTATAGTTAAAAAGTAAAGCAATTAAAAAGGTGGACCATGACGAATGTCAGATGCTCTTAACATGGCGGTTCTGCGAGTTTCATATACATATAAAAGAATATACCGCTAGTGCCCCATTAACACAATGAGTGGTATTTGAAGCAAAGACAGAGAGAGAGGCATATTAAGACCGCATAAGTTTATCCTTCCGTGTTAGCAAATCCCTTTTGCGCATACTCGAAATTCTCTATTTTCATTGGTTTGCTGTCGAAAGTGCCGATGTCAGTCGGAAACGCCCAAACGCGTCAAAGACTTCAAACCAGTGTTGCCACTGCTACCCCGTTCGGGGCAGATCTACCCCTTTTTAATACAATTTCGCTCTCTCGCTCCCCTCGAACATATCTACCCCGCTCCCAAAATATCAGTTATAAAAAAAGTTAATTATGCAAAAAAAAATTAGTAGTTTTAAAAAAGTGAAATAATCAAGAATCTAGACATTGTCTTTAAAGAAGTCCAGACGAAGCTTTATAGTTTTCGGCATTTTTTAGCTGTCATAACTTAATAAGGCATTCTTCTAATAGATGTTGCTAGAAAACGCGTGTCGGTTAATTTAACGATATTATTGGCTTTTTAAGATCCTTTACACAAATAGTGCATTACGTAAAAATCGACCTCTCCTATTGGTCGATCCATCTCGTATTACAATCACCGACGGGCACCCAAGAATTCTTGATTATGAACACACAAATCGAATATTTTTACGTAATTTTTTGGCGTTTTTCATTTAGGCGGAAACATAGTAGTAATCAAATGTTTTGCAAGACAGTGGAGCGAACTGAGGTGCTGGGTGGGGTAAAAAGTTGTAGGTAAAGAAAATATTCGGTTTGCAAAGATGAATTTTGTTAAAAATGTGGTATTTTTATACATATTCCAGGTTAGGGAAAAAGGGCTCCACTGTCTCGTTGCAGTTGCAACGAAACAAAACTGACTGAAGGCATGCTCAAAATGAAAAACATATATTTGAAATCGGAGGATCCATCACATTTGAGCCGAAAAAAAGCAAAAACACTAGAAATATAGGCAATACACACCTGAAAATCTCTTTTTTTCATATTGTGCATGCCTTGAGCTAGTGTGGATTAGTTTTGTTCAGTTGCGCCCCCGGAACGAGCGTAGGGCCATGCGCGAAGTGAAATATTATTAGAACTATAAAAAAATAATTAACTGCAACGGGAAAGTGGAGCTCTTTTTCCCTTTCCTTGTTAAGCCACTGGAATGTTTATAAAAATAGCACATACTTTTAGCAAAATTTGCCTTTGCAAACCGAATATTTTCCATTTCTGTACACCTTTTTTACCCCACCCAGCACCCTTATTTACTCCACTGTCCCGAGAGACAGTTGATTACTATTAGGTTTCCGCCGATAAAAAAAAATTACTAAAAATTAAGTAAAAACACTCAATTTATGTGTTTCCACGTGTGTTTCTGAGGAAAAAACCGTAAAACGACAAAATCGACCTGTCACTTCAACTAAAAAGTTACCGTTTTTTTGTTAATTGTTGTTTTGTGCTAAAACTGTGAATATATTCTGTCCAGCGTCAAACTGTTAAGTGATTAGCGAGTTCATTGGGAATGTTTAGATTTAAGCAGCATTTACATTCAAGTTGAAGTCAAATTCAAGCTGAAATTTGCCTGCTTGTCATATGGTGACAGCACCTAGCATTTACATTGGACAAAATTCGAAGTTGACTTTGAAGTGCACTTTGAATTTTGTTAAGCTGCTTGCCAAACGCAAGCAGAAAATAAATTTGTAGGTTAGATTATTTTTGTTTATCTTAATATTCTCAATGTTGCTTTGTTTATGTTAGGTCTAATTTATTTATGGATTAGGTAAATTTCAATTTTGTGTTGGAATAAATTAACAATTGTTTCAAACAATTCGGACACATGTAAAATCGACTTTGAAGGGCCCCACTTTGATAAAAAATGATTTATTTGAAGGCACTGTAATTGAACAAAACGATTTCAACGAGGAATTGTTCTTAAAAATGATTTGTAATTATCTAGCAATTTACAACACACAAAATAAAACATTCCATACGTATAATTAGGTAACCTAAAAATTCGTTCAATGTAAATGACATATTTGCGAATTGCACTTTGACTTGGACTTCAAATTGAATGTAAATGCAGCTTATGCTTAGGCTAACGCAAAATTTGCAATAACGTCTAGCCGTTGACGGTAACTGACTATCCATATGGTATTATTATGGCTTTTTGCGCGGCCCTTCGCTCGCTTTGCTCGCTACGAGGGCTTGATCTACAAAAACTAACCATGTGCTAACCAAAATAAACCCAAACTAACTCAAAATTAAGAAAAAAATGTAAATTAATAAAAAATAATAATTCTTAATTTTGGGTTAGTTTTGGTAAGCACTTGGTTAGTTCTTGTTGATTGAGCCCCCGTACCGAGCGAAGCGAGCGGAGGGCCATGCAAAGCCATAAATAATACCATATGGATAGTCAGTTATCGTCAGCGGTTAGACGTTAGTAAAATTTACGAATCCTAAATTAAAAATAGTGAATATATTAGCTTTTATTTAATCTACCCCTCACCGACCCATATCCACCCCGCTGGTTTATGTGAATCTACCTCGAAAAAAAAAGTACTTGTGGCAACACTGCTTCAAACTTCAAATCAAAGAGGAATAGTAGAACAGGGTTGCCAGATTAGGGGATTTTCCCCAAAAATTAGGGGATTCTTTTTTCTGTGGGGTATTTTTCGGGGATATTTTATTCTGGGGATTTGTACTGGGGAAACAATATTTACCTGGGGAATAACAGGGAATTTTCAGATTGACGCGATTCGACTCAAATCTGATCTCTTAAATCACAAAATCAGATAAAAACACAAAAATGCAATTATTCTGATCATAAAATGTAAAAAATATATATTTTACTAATCTTTATGTCCGAGCAGCGCTGACGCCATCTATAGTTGTGGCATAAAAATATTTAGTTTATTATTAATTAATTTAATTTAGTTTGGTGCTAGAGGTAACGGGTTCGATACCCGAAGCCTTCTTTCAAGAAACTTTTTTTCTGATTTTTATTTAGCTTTTAATATCGCATTATTGGAGTTTTCACTCCTGTCGTACGGTCTTAAGCACACACCTTTTCATTTTTATCTTGTTTTTACTGTTGGTTATAAGTTCTCTCTTTCATTTGGAAAATAAAAAATTTCCTGGACCAAGTAGCTTTTATTTGCACTAAATATTTTCTAGTTCTTGAGGCTTTATTTGTAACAGAGCCTATTTTAGGGATATTTTAGAGATATGGGGAAAATATTTTAGCGACAAAAAATTATTAAAATCTAGGAATAAAATACTATAATCTACGAAAAGAAAAAAAAATTTTTTTGGGGGATTTTTTTCAAAAAGTCCTAAATTTGAGGTATTTTTCAAGTTCGACTGGGGAAATCGAGCCGAACGGTCTGGCAACCCTGAGAATAGTTTATTTTGTGGTCAAGTCGACATTTTGATTTTATTATTTTATTTTATCAAATATTCTGTTATTGTTTCTGATTCTTATCATTATCCGCTATTGCTTGTATGCACTCAATGAAATATACAATTCATTGTAAAATGGGCCGTAATAAACATTGTTTTTTTTTGTGGTGCAATGAAGAAAGAAGCAAGCAAGTAAACAATGACATAGGTATGTAGATTTTGTTATTTTTAAAAGAAATCATCACAAATTGTAATTATAGTTTATAGTTACTTATGTAAAACATATTTTGGTTTTTTAGGATTCCCAAAAATCCTAGAACACGCCAATTTGGTTGGACTTTTGTAATTTGGACGAGACAAGATTACAAGATGATGCTTCTACCGTACAAATATGTTCTCGGTATTTTATTCCTACTTATGTCGATTCCGAAGCTAAAGAATTGGGATACAAATTAGTATTGAAGCCTGAAAGTGTTCCATCAATCTTAAAGTCTCATCATTCATCTACCTCAAACGTGTCAGGGAAACGTAAAGTAGTAGAAATAGGAATTGAAACTGAAATGGTGCCTAGTGCATGTAAGTATTCTGTTACAATATCAATATTTTTAAAATATGCTAGGTATCGCAATATAAAAATTTCAATATACAGGACTGAACAAATTTAAATATTAATGAATTGGTGGGAAATTTATAATGCTATATGTTATGTCCAAGAAACAAAATACATGTTGAAAAATTATGCCTCTATAGATCAGTCTATGCTCAAAAGTTAGCGTGGCACCTTATGGCAATGCTTTTCTTATGGGGAATAATGGTGCATTGTTGCAGACTCAGGCACCTTTTACTAACCTATGACACTACGATAAAATAAATATACTTAACCGCCTTAGTTCTCCATACCACGCTAACTTTTGAGCGTGGACTGATCTATAGGATATTTAGAGTGCAATTATATCTATATCTATTTTGTTTTTAGCCCAACACATGATGGATCCATGCTCATCAGTCAGTTCTCTTATTGAAGTAGTACAAGCTTGAGGAAGAAACTCCCACAAAAAAAAATTTGGTGAACCAAGATATGTTGGCGAAGTTAACTCGCCACATTTATTGACGCACTGTGTCCTATCATGTTGCATATGTTTTAATGTAATTTATTAGAAATAAAGAATGTTTATTATTATGATTAAAAGTCATTATACCCAGTGTTTATAGAAACAAATTGTTTTGGTAAGGCTAATAGGAGTAAATATTAAATTTGTTAGTTTGCTGTTTATAACAATACACATTTACGTAAGCACACTACTGTGTCTTCTGAAACTAGTAGATACTCTATACATAAAGTAAAACCCGATTTTATTTCTGAAAATATTGAAGTGTAAAGCAGCATTTAAAATATAGTTTATTGCAGGAGATTCCCATACATCATAGGTACATCAGCCAACGACTAAAAACTAGAAGTTTGATAGCATTAGCTGGCACAGTCAAATAGTATTGAGACATTTGTAATTCTAGAGCATTTATTTACATAGGAAAGATAGCGATACCTACTAGATAATAATTTAGATCTAACAGAGATTTACGACGCTACATTCAAAAATTGAGCAAATGTAGTCGAAGACTTCCTAAAATAATCACTACTCTTAATTGTTCTTTCTGGCAAAAATTGTTATTTTACATTTTTCCTTTTATTCAAACCATCTTATTACTCGTATAGGTAATTACGTTGCTCTTGTATTTTTGTTTTTCACCTGAAACAATTGCAAAAAAGAAACACTAGGCATTAGAAATTTATTTAAAGGTACATCTTACAAACACTGCACGTAATTACATGTAAGAGCCCTCTACTATCTGTACTAAAGAAAATATATAGATATATTTAATACTACGTACTAAAACAATACACATTTTAAAAGTGGCAGGATCACGTTTGTCGGATTGACGTAAATTTAAACTTCAAATAATGCCGCTCACAGCCTGAAACTGCTATTGGATAGAGCTGGATTTAAAATAACCAATTGAAAGTCCCAATTTCGCCCATGCGCATTGATGACTTGCTTAACATGAAGGACGGACTTATGTAGGATTTGTATCTCTATCCTTCATATGTTTGCTTCAAATCGCTGACACAGCACGCCATATATTTCTTTTATACGTATATGGCGAGTTTATACATCGTGAACTGGGCAAATGCGCATGCGCGAAACCCACCTCTAACATCAAGAAGCAGCAGCAGCAGTTAACCTCATTTTCTTAAACCATAGATTATAGATAAATATTCCTAAATTAACAATAATATTTATAGCCCTCGTTTTTGGTTGTTGTTTGTTGTTATTTCCCCCTTAATATTTATCTAAGTTATGTAGTTGAGTTGCAGCACAAGTGGTATGTGAGTTGCCGAGTTGTCGTTAATCTGAAAGATTCCTAGTTTAGTAGGGTTTGCGTTTTTGTTATTGCAGATTTTACAAGCTAATAAATCCTAAAATAAATTGTTAGATTAGAATTTATTAATTGGTTGTTGTCTACCTGCGGTTACCTATTTGAATTTGTTCTGTAGTTGACCATTCGACCAATAATATTTTGTCTTTCCTCCACACCACATTTGTGTTTGAATATCCTAATCTTATCTTATCACAAAAGGTTGCAGGTGAGCACAACAATTATTACAGTGAATTACACAGACCTGATAAATTTCCATTATTGCTTCAGATTGAATTATACTTTAGTAATTGGAGGTTAAAGTCATGTCCGATAAAAGTCCAAAAACTCAGGGTGTACTTTCCATGGGGCCTCATACTTTAGGGGTTTCCACTGAGTTGTTTGCTTTAAACCGTAAGAGACTTGCTGAGAGTCTCAAGGACAAAGCTGAAGATGCTGTAGTTTTGTTGCAAGGTGGTAATGAGGTGCCTTTTTATGATACTGACATTACTTATAATGTTTTTCGGTAAGTAAATTTAAAAAATATATATTTTTGGCCTTATAATAATGGCCAGCTTAAGGATGTATGTAATAATTTCTAAACATTTTTTGTAGCCAGGAATCATATTTTATGTGGGCATTTGGAGTAACAGATGCAGATTGTTACGGAGTAGTAGATCTAAAAACGGGAGATTCATATCTTTTTATTCCAAGACACCCTGAGGAATATGCAGTTTGGATGGGTCCCTTAGCTCGGACCAATGATTATTCTAACAAATATGGGATAGCTAATGTGTACTATGTTGACGAACTCAGAGCTGTCTTGGGAAGGTTAAATAGAGCTAAAATATTGGTATTAAAAGGTAAGGAATAACTAAAATTCAGTGGTTGTTGAAATAAAGGCAGTAAGTTAGAGAGTGGATTTTTCATGTTGGGACGTTCTATACAATCAAAATAGATTGTTCTACAATTATTATTGTTAAATTGCTTGTGTTTTCCTATCTCTTAGATTTTATTATTCCCATCCTTAATATGAAAAATGTGTGCCATTTCATCCGATTTCAAGTAGGTATGCTTGGGTTTTAAGAACATGATTTCTGATTAAGAGGGGGGGGGGGGGGGGGGTAGAAAACAAATACCTAGGTAATATCTAAACATTATGCAATTAATAAAATAAATATTAAAAAAATATCAATGTAAGCCACTAGATAATTTAAAATACTTACTAATTATTAAGTAAAATATGAACACTTATAAATAAAAGTATAAAAACATATTGCACCAACATTGGACATTCTACTAAGCCATTTTAAAAGCAGTTTCACACTTGTCGGTGATCACCCCCCAGGGGTTACCTACGGTTACAAACTAACCCTAGGTTAGAAATGCATAACTCATGATATTATTTGAGGATCAAGGGCTCTAATGAACAATGCAGAATGAAATTAGAGCTTGTTCTAACTTCCACCACACCCCTGGGTTTTCAATAAATTCCCTAAAATAATGACATTGGTAGCACTATGGAAATATTATATGTGCTAAAAAGGTAAGTAGTAGTTTCCAGGTTCCATTTGTAATATTTTCAATCATTTAATGATATACCTATTACTTTTATAATAAAAATGGAAACTCAAATTAATATCAGTGTGAAAATCTGCTAGTAAAGTTTTCAAATACACCACACCTTTGAATATTATTTGAAGAGGTGCACCATGCTCTCTTTTCTTATTAAAGCATAAAACAGAAAGCAGGTGACTTAGATTAAAATAAAAGTACACCAGGGCATAAAAAGTCCTTGAGAAAACTTATAGCTATGAACATATATGGGCTTCTGAGTTATGGGGTGAAAAGGTCACTCTTGTGTAAAATACAACTTGGGTCAGAAACCTGGGGTCATCACTAGCAAGTGTGAAATGGCTTGAAGAAAATTCGTATAAGTAAATGTATGCCAACGTAATTTGGTATACAACCTACTCTATGAAACAATAGTAATACATTCTGAAAAAATATACATGTTCCTCTTTTATGGGTTGGAAATATTTTAGGTTCATAAAAATTTTACTAGAATGTCACTAAATATTATTTACAAATATATTCTTTATTTTGTTTACTACATTTTTGATCTCTTGCATTTTTTCTGATATTTTGAATGGTTTAGGAAATGTGGTGATATTGACAAAAAACATGACAAAAATATGTTCTTTTATTAGCCAAAGCTAACAAAAAGTGAGAAAAGCTCAAAGGAACCATTCCTTATAAAAGTACCCCCCATATTTTTTCCATGGGAAGCCTCTCAATAAACCCATAACTATTATATTCATCTTAAATAATAAACTAATGGTACCAAAAAAGGCACTTTCAGAATACCCAACAGAATATTCTGTAGTAAAAGTAGTTTCCAGACTTTATTCCTTTCTTGCTAATAAACTCGCAATACTCGTTTGACCATATTTCAACTATGAAACAAGGGAACTTTCCTTAGAATAAAATACCAAACATTTACAAAGACCCCTTTTTGACTTCAGGTGTATTCCAAACATCCTCCTCATAAAGTTAGTTTTAAGAGAGAAACAGTTTTAACATAGTATCTATCAAGTAAGTATCTCTGACATTCGCAGTTAGAAATTCTGCTAATTTAAACTTGTATTTGTAGATTAAATATGAATAAATAAATACAGTTAAACTTTGGTGTGTAACATACTTTTCTCCCTCACTATATTGACTTGTGTCATCCATCTTGACAAGGTGAACACCTCCTGCTGGGTTAGTACTCCATGGTATCATCAGAAGGCATACATACAGCAGTACTTATTATTATTTCATAGAGATTACTTTATAGTAGATTGTGCTGTGTAGCAAATTTGAATTAAATATTGCAAAAATTTTACAAGACATTCAAAAAGGTAATAAATAAATGAATTGTATTTCAAATTTTAAGCCTTTTAGGACATAATGTGTTCATATGAACTTTCGTTGTTAACGCTAGTAGCTCGACGTTACATTTAGGACCATCCTGTATATGCATATACTGCATTTACGTTACCATCTGCTATTTCCTGGCCATTCAGACATCTATGCCTATAAGGTATTATAAAAAAACGTGATCAGTGTTTATCTATTTTTTTAATAGATATAAATAGGTATAAGAATTACAAGGTGTTTAGAAAAAAATATATAATTTTTTCAAATAATTAAGATACTTTTTTTGCTTTGACCAATTTATTAGTAGCTTCCAAATTGTTCTACTAATTTCAGGTCTAAATACTGACAGCGGTCTAACAGCAAAACCTGCTACTTTTGAAGGCATAGAAAAGTTTTCTGTAGATGTAGAAACTCTGTTTCCCGTTATTGCAAATCTAAGAGTCTATAAAACCGAATATGAAATCAAAGTTATAAGATATGTGGTTTCAGTTTCAAGTTATGCTCACAGACAGGTAGGTCTACTTAACCTAAAGTTTAATATTAAAAAGTTTTTCGGTTATTTTATAGTACACAGCTTTTCTGTACATTCTGTGCTTTAATTTTTTTGCACTGAACTTTGCAAACGAGTTTGTATTGTAAAGCTAATTGCTCAAGACATAAAATTACTCTGTCTCATCCAGTATTGCAGTGTTATTTTCATACTACTTCAATGTAGCTCAATAGTAATGTTTTTAAGCTGCGGTATATAGATTGTCCAAGGCTACTTGATATATTTTACAGCCTTGTTGTTTTGAGATATACCTTGTATATAAACCATATAATGGCGCAAATAAATATTTTATAACACAATTAATCGGTATTATTCTTTTTCTGTTTTAATTTTATCTTTTAGTGTTATATTTTATTGTTGATCTCGATAAATCTATTTTTCTTCCAATAACTGAAGATGAAATGTAATAATTTTATTTTAAAAGCTTAGACTAGCGACATAATAATAGTAAAATAATGTAAGTACTGAACAAAAATTACTAGAGTCAAAAGTATAATTAAATTGTATAGGTTTATAGTTTATATATTCAACAAAACATATTTTCTAATGCTCCCAACTAGGGTTGTCAATTTAAAATCTTACAACTCCAAAGCTTAAAATGTGGGACAAATTCGGAATAAAAAAAAGAGTTTATTTTTTAAATAAGTATTTACCTTGAGACATTTTGTAGTTAGTAACAATCTTGGTTCTTTAAAACAACACGCAGTGTGGCCGAATTTCGTTATTTTTATACGATTTTAAATACATTTCGAAGGACGGGACATACAACGTCCCTCTAGTCTATTCAGGATACAGGATAAACGTCCAAAATGCGGACGATTGGCAATCCTATTCCCAGCTGGAGCATTGACCAATCCGGGATCAACCCGACCATCATATGTATGCATTTTTAATTTTTTTATAGATTGGTCGCTCAGATCGCTTCCTGGGTTAGTAACAAGTATCAGAAAACCCTAGTATACTAAATATAAAAATTGACAATAATTTAACTACTGCCACAATAAATAATTCAAAGAACAAGTTTGGACTTGCCGCGTCTGACAAGTTTTCGTTGTCTTTCACTTTATAAAATGAAATCGCAAATGCAGATATGCAGCCAACATACTTGCCAAGACACATGTCGCAACTACGCGCACATTAGAACGGAATTAAAATAATGTAAACGTAAACGTAAACCTTTTGTAGGGTTAGATCTTATCTTTATGCGTTTTATTTATAATTAGGTACTAATTATTTTTTTATATCTTGCTTATCGGTAAGGCTAACTATTATTTTTCGATTCTTATGTCGGTGAAATATATTGCAAGACATAATTCTGTGAAGCAAAACTGTTTCAGAGAAAGTCTAACTTTTTTAAAAATTTTGACGTGAAAATATTTAAACATTAAATAAAAATATTTTTATCATATTTCATAAACAGGATTATTTTCCACGTAAAAACTTATTAAATTACGTTTTTTTAAATATAATTTTTACCACTAAATTTATAATTTTAAAATGAAAAATTAGAATTACAAGATTTAATTGTAAACTGAAAAAATAAGATAAAGATCCGCGAAACATAAAAATATTTACATGTGATCTTTAAAGGTCAGTACATAATCTTATATTTTTTTATGTAACATAAAAACATGCATAATTTATCTAACTACCATAGAAATGTTCGATATACCTAATGAAATCGTTTGAAGGAATCATAATCTTAATTTTATTTAATTGTTGAAATAATTTTGTAGAAAAAAATTGTTTTATTTCTTCTTTTCTGAAGAGGTATTTTTTTTATGGCAGTGTCACACACACTAAAGGGAGATTCTATGGCGCTCGACGAGCGGGGTGTGTGCGAAGATGTTGATTCTCTCTACTGACACGGTTCTTGAATAGTTGTAGGTTGTAATTAGGGGGAAACAGATGTCCAGGAGTGAGTTCCACAGTGATGCAGATGTTTCCAGTCGTACGACGAACTCGTGCGCTCCTGTCGCCTTTCGTGACTGTCCGACAGGCGTTGCCAGGGGCGGGATGAGCCGGGTCAAATCCTGGGAATATCTGCCGTGAAAGTGTCTGTAAAACAGGGGTATCTCGGCCACATGTCTCCGCTGTGGGCCACATGTCTCCGCTGTTCCAGACTATCCAGATTCCGGGTCAACTCCGGGTCGCCGACGAGACGCACAGCTATCTTCTGAATGGAATCCAGCAGCTTTAGGGTGTGCTTTGGTGCGGCACCCCAGATGTGTGAGCAATATTCTTAGCACGGTTTTATTTGTGGTTTATAGAGCAAGATCAACTGCTGCGGTGTACACAGTTTTTTTTTACGAAATAGCGCACCAAGCTTCTGGGAGCGTTACTCCCCGCAATCAAACTGCTCTCACCAGTTTCACCTTCTGCCAGTTAATACAATGCAGCCCCTCTTATCACAAACGGTCATTGATCAGTTCCAGACTCTGTACTTCGGTGTTCTCCAGCCTGGGGGAGGACGATGGGATTTGATGGGCCACTTCCCGTGGCAACTCGGAATGACGGGGGCGTCACTCCCCGCAATCAAACTGCTCTCACCAGTTTGGCCTTCTTGCCAGCTAATACAATGCAGCCCCTCTTGTCACAGACGGTCATTGATCAGCTCCAGACTTTGTACTTTGGAGTTTTCCAGCCTGAGAGAGGACGCTGGGATTTTATGGGCCCCGTGGCAACTCGGAATGGCGGGGGCGTCTCTCCCCGTAATCAAACTGCTCTCACCAGTTTGACTTTTCTGCCTGCCTGGTTCGATTGCATTTGCATGATATAGTGAATATAGTCAATGCGCCCTTATTTAAAATGAGTGATGTCTTTAAATCTATGTAAAGTAAAGCCATTTGATTTTTCTGAAAAAAATCAATTATCTCAAAAAATATGCTTGACGAAATTATATAGTATACAGGGTGCTACAAATTCGTTTCTTTGTATGGGTATCTCGAAAGCCGTAAGAGATACGAAGTCGGTTAAATTGGGGCAAAGTTGCGCAATTTAAGGGTGATTGACATGCCGTCGAGAAATTTAGGAAATTTCGTCTAGTTCCGAAGATATCCGTAAAAAACAAAAATCATCTATTTTATTTTTATTTTTTCCTGTCTTTGTTTGAAGAGATAAAGTAAAATAAATATCACATTATTATTGCCACTTTTTCTCCTCTACAAGCTGGCGGTATCAAATTTTAAATCCGACGTTTCGCTTTTGGGCCCCCTTCATCAACTTACTTTTTTTAAATACGGACCTGGAATTTTTATCTAATTTTTAAAACGCCATTGGCCTCCAAAAACCAACGATGTATCGCACTTATCAATAAATCAACAAATCTAGATTTTTTTCCATAAGAGATAATGTGTTAGACAGAGATGGGGCGATATTTTCTTACCAGATTTTACTTATAACAATATTTGTTACCGCTAACGGACAAGTACGATAGGTACATCGTTGGTTTTGGGAGACCAAAGGCTTTTTAAAAATCAGATAAAAAACCCAGGTCCGTAATTAAAAAAATTAAGTTGATGAAGGGGGCCCGAATGCGAAACGTCGGATTTAAAATTTGATATCGCCAGCTTACAGAGCAGAAAAAGTAGCAAAAATAATGTGACATTTATTTTACTTTATCTCTTCAAACAAAGGCAGGAAAAAATAAAAATAAAATAGATGATTTTCGGTTTTTTACGGATATCTCCGGAAGTAAACGGAATTTTCTAAATTTCTGGACGACATGTCAATCACCCTTAAATTGCGCAACTTTGCTCCAATTTAACTGACCTCGTATCTCTTACCGCTTTCGAGATACCCATACAAAGAGTCGAATTTGTAGAACCCAGTATAGTAGATGAATATTTCAAACCAACATGAAAATGGAAAGAGGGTATAACTTATTTTAAGGTTGGATATTGAATGAAAAGGAGAATGGCTTGCCATACGTAACTGGAAAAAAATTGAAACTTTAGGTGACAGACATTATAAATGTGTATCTAGTAGAAGATCCGAGCTAAAAACGACCTTCGCCCATCTGTTTAATAGTATGTTTAAAAGTATTTTATATTCAATTTTATATATTAAAAAATATATCACGAGTGGGTTGGCTAAAAAATTCTTGGCAAGACTATAATTAATTAAAAATTGAAAATTGACTATTTATTTTGCATTGAACTAATGAGTTTAACGAATAAATTTAATACCAATCGAAAGTATGGAGCTATAGAAAATGCAAACGTTGGGTTGTCTATTTTTTCCTGGCGTAACTACTGGGTTGGCAGGTATAAACAGGTATATTGCTACTAGTTATTTTCACTCATTTGTTTAATAAATTAATCTTATATCAAAATGAGCGCTGTTACCATGAGAGTCTGCTGGGCAGTGTTGGGTGGTTTTGTAAGGAGCCGGAGTTGAATTAATCCTCATCTACATTGAAATCCAAACGGTTGTGGAATTGAACTATATTAAACAGGTGGATATTTTGCAGTTGCTTATTATAGATTTTCAAAGATCTTTAAAATTTTATTGAGGCCGCAAACAGATCTGTTGCTAGCTATGTTGGCCGATTTTTTGGCTTACGCATGGATATTATAAAACTTATCTTCCATTATCCTGGAAGCATTCCCGTGATGATGATGCCTACACATGATGTATGTATGTGTTGTATACACAGATCAGGTGTTATCATTAGAAAGATCCATTTTTTTTTAAACGGGGATTACCAAATCTTTTACGACTATTTAATTTAGATGAAGCGAAAATCGAGATTACTGTCTTAAATTGTTTTTTCCAATATTTAATATCGTTTCATGGTATTTTTTAAACACATTCCTGTAATCTCCCTGGAATGCTTTAATCAATAATATTTTGTATCAATAACAGTATTAGTTAAGGCTTTATTTAATCCAGATTATGTCGTATTTATTATGGTATTATAAAATCGTTAAGAGATTTGTCTCAATCTGCCGGGAAATAAAATCTCTTATAAAGCCGATTACACGCTTTATTCTAAGTTGTACATTTTTATTACATATTAGGTGGTTTCCGCGACTTCGCTCGCTTTAAAAGACGATCAGCAAATACAAGAAATGGTGTACCTTGTAAAGAAATGAAATAAAATGGAGGCGATGTAATTCAAAATAGTCAATACTTTTTCAGATAAAAATATTTTAATTTTTAGGGAATTCGTTTACTCCCCTCGAATTTGAGTTTTGAAAAATCCCTTCTTACCGAACCTCTACACCATAAAATCAATCTCAATGCGCAAATTCAGTATACTATAAAAAAATATAAATTATTTTTAACTTTAGAGGGTTATTTCAACCGTTTGAAATAAAGATTTTGTCTATGTTTTTGTCACGTCCTATAAACAATATGTATTTCAGCTAATGTTTCATCTGGGATTTTCATTCCACTGGCCACCCCTATCAAATATACAAAAGAGTACATCATGCATATAAAAAATATCAAATTGACGTGTTGCACGGCGTTATAAAATAATGAGTCTTTTTACTTGTATGGAGGTTGTTTAAATTTTTTATGTGTCTGACCTTCTGAGAACGCGGCAATTTTAATAGAATTTCTCGAAAAATAAGTATATGTTTTCCATGTAAATGTAAAACAATTATTGTAATTACTATTTCATATATAAAAATATATTTAAATATTACTTAATTTTTCTTTTTTGTTCTAAATAACGCGAACTTTATGTGAAATTAGTCTCTACAGTTTTTGACTAAATTTAAAAGTTTCAAGAAATAAGCATAAATAGCAAATACATGAAAAATCTGATAATTAATACAGGTTGTCCTCGAAAAGTTTAATAAAACAGCAATATAATTAGAGTTTAGAGTTTTAGTTTAACAATACTCTACAAAATTTTGAAACTTATTAGAATAGAATACAAATCAACGCAATAACAAAACATTAAAACAACCTTTTATCGTAGTAATGTTATATGAAAATGACCTTAACGTTTTAGTACGTAGTAATAGGTATTTCTTTAATGTATTTTTATGAGAGTATTTAATTTAATTTTTCAGGTGATGAAGGAAATTAGGCCAGGAAATTACGAGTATCAAGGAGAGTCTAAATTTTTGAACGCTTGTTACGAGAAAGGTTAGTAAACTCTGAGTATATTTTGTTTTGGAATGAACAAAAAGTCAATTTCAAACATTGAATAATAATTTATAGGTCACATAATGATAATTTCATCTGTATACTTTAAGGTGGTTGTCGCTTCGTTTCCTATACATGCATTTGTGGATCGGGTGTAGACGGTGCTATACTTCATTATGGCCATGCTGGAGTCCCAAATAACTCAGCAATCAAAGATGGCGACATTTGTTTGTTTGATATGGGAGCGAATTATTTTGGATATGCTGCCGATATTACTTGCACTTTTCCAGGTAAGATTAATATTTGAAAAATTTTCTAAGCGATTGAGTTGTTTTGAAATAAGAGAATTGCATTGCATCACACGGCGTTGACCATCATTCGGAGGTGGTGTGAAATTAAAATCTACTCAAATCCTCGATTTTGTCATTCATTAAATAAAGAAATTTCTGATTCTTAAAAAACGTGTGCTTTTTATGAATCCGGGAAATAAACAGTGGGTTTGATATCTAGTGAGTAAGTTAGACTGGAAGCAATAGCTTAAACGGTCTAAAATATCTTTATTACAATGCCACATGCCTCAATCGAGGCTCTTCTGGAAAATCTAGCAGCTAAAAAAACAGTTGCTTTATTAGGATTTAGTATAAGACGAGTCTCAATTGAACCCTATTTCGCTCACAACAATGTCTGCTTTAGAATAGCCTTTTATTTCATAACTTCTTGCAATATCAGTTATTTTCCACAGCAAATGGCAAGTTTACTCCCGACCAAAAGCTCATCTACGAAGCGGTTCTAAATGCCAATCTTGCCGTGCAAAAAGCAGCAAAACCTGGTGTATCTTGGGTGGACATGCACATCTTAGCCAACAGAACTCTGTTAGAAGATCTCAGGAAAGGAGGATTGTTGCAAGGGAACGTGGACGAGATGTTAGAAGCTGGTTTAGCTGCCATATTTCAGGTAAAGAAAAATTAGTATAAAGGTGTACAGTCGGTAATAATGTTCTTTCGGAGGTATTCATTGACAATAATTGTGTTATTATTATTTACTGCATTGATAGGTTTCTGGTTCCTTAATATACAGGCTGGTAAATTTTTTAGCCACATGGTTTGGGTCATTTAATGGGCTTAGACGTTCATGATGTGGGAGGATATTTAAGTGGCCAACCCGAGAGGCCCCAAGTAGTGGGTCTTAACAAACTAAGGACTGCTAGAATTTTGGAAAAGGGTATGGTGCTGACTATAGAACCGGGCTGCTACTTTATTGATCCTGTAAGTATATATTAAACCACATAACGGGCTTAAACACGTACAAATGTCCAGTTTAAAGCACTGAAATAGCACCTCCTATAGTGATAGTGGATACGCGTTATCATGGAATAATTTTAGCAGCTTTAAATATAAGGCTTGCGCTCTAATATTTATTTAATTATTAAAGCACTGCAGTATGTTTTGATATTATATACACTATCGGACATAAGTATTGCAACAAATCGAAAAATTCTTAAAATAGCGAAAATAAGAAAAAAATTCAAGTTGCTTGTACTTTCTTCAGTAGACTATAATAGTCAAACAACAAATGCGTTGAAACAGAACTTGAAGCAACATGCACCGTAAATAATTCTAGAGATAATTTAATCAAAAATGCTGGCGACAAAAGTATTGCAACATTTTTTTATTAAGGTCAATTGATTAAATATACAAAGCGCGAACAATTACTAAAAAGTGTAAAGTAACAAGGATAACATTTAAAATTATTGACGAGTTTAATATCCTATAGCATATCCATTATTAGCTATAACTTTGGCACATCTTCAAGGAGTGGAGTTAATTAGATTGTCTAAGACACGAAGTGGCATATTTCTCCAAACCTCTGTAATTTTATTTATCAGAGTTTGTTTGTTGGGAAATAATTATGTTCGTATTCCTCTTTCTACTTCTTCCCATAGGTTTTCTATTGGGTTCAAGTCGGGGGATTGCGCAGGCCAGTCCAGAACTCTAATGTTCTTCTGCCTGAACCAATTTTGCACGTGATTGGATGTGTCCTTTGGATCATTATCTTGCTGAAAAATTAACCGTAGGGACATTTCGCATTCTGCGAAAGGAAGCATCACATTTTCCATAATATTTTTGTAAACAAATCTGTCCATTATATCATCGATAAAGTGTAGCGAACCACACTATCTTTTACCATACAATTGGTTGCCTTTTTCTCCACTAATCTTTCCTATATGATGGAGCCTCTTCGGCTCTACCTTTGCCATGCTTTATGGTTGTCGTTACATACTTGGGATTGAAGCGCTGGTTTACAGGTCTCCTAACTCGTCTCATGCCATCTGAATTAAAAATATTGTAACGAGTTTCATCACTGAAGAGGACCCTTCTCCAGTCAGCCACAGTCAAGTCGGTACGCCTTCGTGCGAATTCCAGTCTAGCAGCTTTATTTCTAGCCGAAATTAAGGGTTTTTTTGCTGGCCTTCTACTGTATAGCCGTGCCTACACTAATCTTCTTTGAACAGTTCGGCAAGAAATTTTCGGTATTTTGGCTTTGATCTGAGGACCCGACTTTCACGGGTCAGTTTGAGAAATGCGCTTTATCAACCTGTTTGTGTGGACATTTGTTTTTCTTGGCCTACCTAACTTGGGAATAGTTTCCAAATGATGTATTTCATTAAAATATGATATTATGCGTGAAACAGTACTAGGCATTAGCGAAAACCTTCGAGCAATAGCCACTTGTTTTTCTCCATCTTGAAAAGATTTTAGAACTCTTGACTTTAAGTCTTTGGACACAGCAATTCCTTTTCTCATTTCAAGAAATATTTATCTGAACTGGCATTAACAAATTCTAAATTGCACACTTGTATTTACGCGAAAACCACTACAAAAATGCAACAAATTGTGTTTGTTGCAATACTTTTGACGCTTAAGAAACAGCAAGTTACTAAACTTCAAATTATAAAATCATAATTGTTGATGGGACAGTGTTTTACTATGTCAGATATGATCACGGCCAACTCGAAAAACAATGTCGTTGTGATATTTTCCCGAACTTGCTTGTGCTTGTTAAATATCACCCCAATTTTTAATTTATTCGATTTGTTGCAATACTTATGGCCGATAGTGTACAGGGTGTCCAGTTTTCGTGTGTTTTTCTATGCTAGACCCCTTATTAGAAAAGATAGAAAGATGTGGTTTGCGGCTTACTGTTCTATTTTTTTGTTAAAATTTCATTGCCGTAAGCCAAATTTTCATAGCCTCCTTAGTTTGTGATATACAGGGTGAAATTGAAAATCATAATGTTTTCAGTCTCCGCTGTATTTCGATAATTTGATAAGATGTCGATAACGTAAAAACGGATCCTAATAGATTTTTTTATGTAGAATTCAGTGGCGTACTCAGTTTTTTTCTAGGAGTTACGGATTTTAAGATTTTGACCAAACCAAATGATTTTTTAATGGAACACCCGGTATATTATTTTCTTATCTTACTCGTTTCTTTAGGGGCTTTTCAAAAATATTTAATTGTTTATATTTATTTTTAGGAAAAGTTTAAAATTTCACATTTTTCGTAAAAATATGTGTTTTCTTTGTCGTGAGCTGCTACTGTAAATGAAAAGGAATGTGCAAAATTATTTTGATTATTTTTTATAGTGGGTGATCACTAAGTTTTAAAATATACTCCTGATAATAGTAATGACATATTTAATAATCCATTTTTTTTTATTTTATTATTAGACATATAAATTGCTCAAATTGCTCTGGGTTATATCATAAGCATTATCGGAATGAGAAACTGTTAAGAAATTCTTTATTATTTATATCCTTACGTTTTTTTAATACTCAAAATAGTCATATCAGCTTCGCGTCCTCTAACGATGCCGATGGCGCCCAGCAGAAATATATCAATGCACAATCATGGATAACCATGGATGACGGAAAACAAAAATATAAATGCGTCATTTAGAATTTTCTTAACAGCTGTTAAATATTGGCGTGGGTCTAAGCTAATTTGGAACTTTTATTTTGCCAACGTTGGCAACGTTGCGTGTTGTTTGTTTACGTGGTCGCATCTAATATGTTGAGTTTTCGTCGTAAAAGTTTTGTATAAGTGTTTTAATGTGGTGGAAAGTAAAAACCAGAAAATAACCTTCGTGTAGAAGTGTGGGAAGAGTTTTTCCTTGCTGAAAAATACCATAATTCCCGAAATATTGTGCTACGTCAATGTGATAGAGTCGACAGGGTTGCCAAACCTAGCCAAACTTGCGAGAGCTGGAGTGGCTGGAATACCGGTAGTCTTGTTAATATCGACTCATATATCTACTGAAACTAGCCTTCAAAATGAATTGCCTTCGATGTAAACAAATAAAAGTGAAAAACAAAGATCTTTTTGACTGCGATGGTTGCAAGGGAGAAGTTTGTAAAGAGTGTGGTAAGCTAACAGCGTCAGAAGTAAAGGTTTTACAACTGACCGGTGGTCGCTCGATGAAGTTTTATTGCCCAAGTTGTTTAAACGGAGAATCAATGGAACTGTTTCAAAAACTGGTAGAAAGTAAAGAGGCAATAATAGAAGATAAAATGTTGATTATTAACATGTTAAAAGAAGAAATTGAAGCAATGAAGAAGAATATTGCCCAAGAACAATATAAACATAACATAGGATATAGTAGTGCACTGAAGAGGAAAAAAGAAGATGTCATCATAGTGAAACCAAAAGATAATACCCAAAAGAGTGAAATAACAAAAAAGAAAATTGAAGAAAACATAAATCCAAGTAACTTAGGAGTGGGAATCTCAAGGGTAAAGTACGTACGAGAGGGTGGAGTGGCAATTGAATGTAATGAAAATCAGAAAGATGTTGAGAAAATATGTGAAAGCATTAAAAGTACACTCGGCCAAAGTTATGAAGTTACAATACCCGAAAAGAAAAACCCGAGGATTATAATATTTAATGTAAATGAAGCAGATTTGGAAGACGAAGATACTTTTTTAAATAGAATAATTATACAGAATGCGATAAATACAGAACCTATACGTGAACTAAAAATAGTATACTCATTTAAGAACAAAAGGGGATTAAAAAATGTTATTCTCCAAGTAGACAGTAAGACATATGAATGTATTCAAAAAGATGATAAAATACATATTGGCTGGAAAAGTTGTTTTTATAGGGATAGCTTTAATGTGAAACAGTGCTACAATTGCTGGACATTTGGCCATATTGCAAAAGAATGTAATAAAGAAGTGCCAACATGTCAAATATGTGCAGGTGAACATAAGGGAGAAGATTGCCAGGCCGATGAAAAATGTTGTGTAAATTGCAAA
>MU181917.1:70635-94692 GCA_016904865.1 Pissodes strobi
TCAGTACAATTATCAGAAAACTGGAAACAAAAACGCGATACTATAAAAATGTCTTTATTTAAAATAATATAGTACAAAGCATCGTTCTTTTGACTAAAAGATAAAGTAGAAAGGGCAAAACTGATTTATCAGTTCTACCGTCAACGAAAAACCTAACTAAAAACTAACCATAGACTAATCAGTACTTTATACAAAAATAGGACATTTTGAATAAAATCAGTTGATACTTCTGTATGCTACTACAATCATAAGCACCAATATATGTATAAATATGATTTGTTATTATTAATATATCATTTAGCAGCTGATATTCACACTTGTTTGAAATTGCGAAAACATCAGTGTCCTAAATAGTTTTAGGCCACTCTGCATACACATATAAACTCTACGGCTAATGGGCTTTATGGACCTTCAAAGATCATTTAATTTTCTTCGAAATCAACGGCTTTGAAAGTTATTGAAAATTAGAAAACATCTATTTGAAGGTTGGTAAAAAAGTGTAAAAGGGCCATTTTTATTTGAAGTATAATCCCAAAATAAGAAGATAGCAAATGATACAATGTGTATACAGATTTAATAGTGCTTTCGCAAAAAAATAATTTTAACCATAGTACAGGATATCAACTGACTTTCTTCTACGAATTGGATCTATCTACAATATATAGTACCTATCAAAAATAGTACTTATGCAATTTCTTTTATCTATATATTAACATTAGATCATCCAAATACTTTACACCATCCTAATTTGCGCTGTAACTCAATATAGTTTGTTATATAAGAATGGAATTTGAGAGTACAACCGCGTACCAGAAATGGAACTTACGTGTAGCACCTTGTAGATATTATATCGCAAAATTAATATAACGAATATTGGGCTAATGTAAAGTATTGGATGAAATATTGATTAAAAAAATAATGAAAGACATTTTGTGACATAACTTCCAAATTTTGGAATGTGCGATTATGGAATTTTTAGATATTTGCAATCTTGGTGTAGGACTTTGTAATAAGTAATGTGAATATAATATGAATTTGAGAAAAAATCCTATAACTACACCCGAAATTATTTAGTCCGGTTATACCGCGTATCCCAAAAATATATTCGGACTAGAGACCGTCTTTTTTTAAATGTTACAAAAATTTTTATTTGTTAATATTCATACTTCTGGTTTGAAATATTCTAAAAAAATTAATTTCATAATTGAGACATTACATTTGATAAATATTATTATTATTTTTTTTAACTATGACACTTCGGTCCGTCTCTTTACGAACAATAATTGTTATGGTTCTAGAATTGGAACCAAGGCCGTAACCCAATATGGGAACTGCCAGGATATATTATCAAAACATAAAACAAGCACCGCACAGCTGTCAAAATATCAATTTGTGTTTCGCCCTTTATATGGTTTATTTATCGGGTAGTGCGTTCGTCACTGACTACCAATACAAAATTGAACCCAAACTAACTGAGAAAAATGACAAAAACTGTGCCTTACGATCAATGAATCAGACCAATACATTATTCTATACCGTTTTATTTCACACATATTAATGTTATGGAGCCGTTTTCTCATTTTTATTAGGTAGTTTTAAAGATAGAGGTATCAACCTGGTATATTCGGAATCTGTAACGAACACACTATCCGATAAAAGAACCATATACATGCATGGCGATCTATTTAAATAAAAAAACAAATTGGAATTTTTTTACCGCTTTGCGATGCTCATTTATTTGTTCTGATTTAATTCCAGGCGGTTCATAAAAACCCTACAACTCAAATTTGAAGTTTTTTTCTATATCTGACAATAAAACCCGATAAACGCTGTCTAAATATATGAAATAACTCTGTACATTGTACCTATTTCGAAAAACGTAAATCATGAACTTAAAAGATTTTTAATTAAATTTGAAAGTGAAAAAAATGTTACCCTTAACGATTATAACCAACAAAAAAGTATTTTTGGTCCTATCTTATATTTTCTTCCTAGGGTTCAATGGTTGATTATTTTTTGTTTATTTGGTAGAGTCATATTTTTGAAGAATTTTTTATTCTAGAACTGGGTAATTAATGATGAACAATCGTTATGCACTGTGGAATGGAAACATTTTTGGAATATTCTATAAACTATTATTCCCATACTAGAACTAGTAGAATAAATTCTGGGATAAGCTGCGTATAAATCCAGCCTCAAAATATTTAAAGAAAATGCTATATTTTGCAAATATTTTTCAAAAAATACGATATAAAAATAATGATCTTATTTAAGAACTATTTGTGTTAAGCTGTTAGAATTCGCATCACAGACGTTGCTACTAATATATTTCGATAAATTTTGGAAAAATACTTAGAAAGTATCAAAAATTAATGCTTATTTATTAGATATTTTTCAAAGTCTAGTATATTACAATAAAAATATACTTGCAAAAAATACTATTTTATGAATTGAAATAGTTCAAGGGTGGTCGATTACTTTCATAAATCTTTGTAATAATATGTGTTTTTTACAAGTAAAATGTCGAGGCTGGAAGCCTGTTTATGCAGATGGTATTAGAGTAACACAGATTCTCATAGATTATCCTAACTCATTTATTTTATTGAATTCTTTTTGGAAATATATTTTTTATTATTTGTTGCTGAATTTAGAAATATGCAGTTAATGTTTCTTAAGTCTTCTTGTTCCTTTCGAAAACTATTTTTCTCTAATTCAGAAATAATTTTCATATACAGGGATATCCGGAAATAGCATGAAAATATTAGAATTGAAAAAAGTATACGAATACAGGTTCCCTTCGAACAACGATATTAAGTGTGTTGGCTTGAAGTACCATGAAGAATTCCTATATGACTGGATGTGAAACTGATTATTCCAATTTGTATATATATTTCGATTAAGTTTAAACAAAACCGTATTTATTTGATTCTGCTAATGGGTAATTAATTGAGTCAGTTTTATAATTGCGGAGCCATTGATTTTGATATACCACAATAGATAAAGGATATTAATAAGACTTGTTGCATGATATTAAAGTTGCATGGCTTTAATTGATTAAAAGAATAACACATAATATTAAAGTAGGGCTATGACTTACGTTAAAGTAATCACAAACATCAGGTGCGATTTGACCGGCTGATTGGTAGACTTGTAATAATTCCACATGAGAAAAACTACCCCCTTCCGAATATACTTGATGGTTAAATTAGCCACTTAGTTCTGATTATAGCACTTACTTAGTACTGGGAATGTGTTCATCAAAATACATAGGTTATTATGTAACTAAGTATTTTTAGCTTCCCTAGGATACAATAATTTGTCGACAATGTAGAATCACCCGCCAAAATAATACTAACCCTTTTTCCGGATACCCTGTAAAATATTGTGAAACCAAATATTTACTGTTCGGGGAATAAGTATTAATAAATTTCAAATTATTAAATCAAAATGTCGCGTCATCTTGGCCATGTTTAAGTTCCTACTTGGTAGTTCGGGAGCTGTTGCTGCTTAACAGAGGTAAATGTGTTACTGTAATGTTCTCTATACGTTTCTGCTATATTATAAATTAACCTATTTTATTTACAAAATCTAAACAATAAAAGTTTCATCATACCTTAGTATTATTACAACGAGAAGTGTCAAAGGCACATTTTTAGGCTTCTAATTGTTTTTGAACAAGATCTTATTTTAAATCCTTTTAATATTTTTCTGTAACATGCATATCTTGGTATAAAGTGAATTTAATCAGCCTTATTACTAATTGGATTTCTCTTTAATTATTGTCGAACTGCCTGATAATGTTTTTCATTACCTTATTTTTCATGTTTACTGATTATACATGGTGACCCACCAAAAACTTTCCACATTGGTTTCTTCGCAATTGGATTTCATTTATTTCTATAAAAATGTATATGTAACAAAGTAAATTTAATTTCAAACATATATGATATTTCAACACATAACTGACTAAAGTGTTATGAAATCTATTCTGTAAGCTGGTTGGAGTTTACTATGTATTTTGAGAATCTATTCTGGCATTGTACTTTACACATTTTAAAAATTGTGAAATATTTGAATGCAGTAATAATTATGGGGTATAGTACCAGTTCTACCCATATTTTCCAAAATAGCAGGAACAGTTTTACTTTTTACTTGCTAGTATGCTTTTCGAAGATCCAAGGTGAGCGAAATTGCTTTTAATGATACTGAAAAATACCGGTTGTTATTCTTGATTTTATACAATAATTAACATGTCAAAGAGTGATGATGGGTTCGTCCTTTAGTTTGGGTTAGTTGCTTTCTAAAAAAACTGCGGTGGATAAGTTTTGATATTCCACCCTGTATTTTCGTATTTCGCAGCGTTCAAAATAAAATCTTGTTCTATGTTTGCTTAAATAATGATAAATAAATAGTACTTTTGCTTTTTACATAATATAATAATTGTCACTTTCATTTTCGTCATGTTTCAAAAAAATTGTCAGAATAATTTTTGATCTTCATATGGCTGAATACGCATCCAAAAACGTGTACAAAAACTGGTACAAGTTAAAAAGTCTATATTACAAAACAGAGTTTTAGATCTAAAAATGAGACCATAAAAGTATAATAAAATAAAAATACGCGCACGCTTATATAAGAGTCACTTCTTAATAACATTTTAACAACTTTATTACATCACATTTAATATAATTTTTTAAACACTAATATATATATTTTTCCTTCAATTCTAAAAAAATGTTCTGTATTAATAACAGCACTCTATTTAAAACAATTCTACCCCATTTTCTCTTCACGAAAACAAAATAATTCTTGCTGTGGCGACAACCAACACCATCCAAACAAAACATCATATTAAACATATTTTAAAGGAACGTTTCGTGTTTGATAAAAATTATATTTTTGGAAATATTTTCAAAATACTAAAAAGCAATTTTATTCATCTAATAAATTAATCTTTAATATATGGTTCTGTTTAAGAGACAGCAGGGAGGATGAACTTTTGGTTAGCACAGTATTGTATTGTAAACGTTACCGTTTAATTTTTGTATGTTAAACAACGGCTATATATAAATGGCGTCCGATCCTTTGTTCGTTTGGTGTCCCCCGATGGTAGATGGAGCTATGTACGTACCCGTGTTCGGGCTAGCGATATTTTCCGACCAATCTGAATTGCAGGATCGCGGGGAGCTAGAGGACCAATGCCCTGGACTTTCGGGGGAGGGGGTGGGAAAATTATCGGGGAGCAGATGGTCGCTGTGCTGAGAAGGAGGAGTCATGTAGTAGTTTGCTTGCTGTAAAAAAAAGAGAGTTAGAAAGAAAATTCCCAGTTCTTATGACTGGGACAAGATGTTGCGAAAGGTGTCTTTTAAGGCCCTGTTCAAACAAACGCCTCAAAACTTTTACCTAGGATTGATCACCTATATGTTCACTTGTAAGGGGCATAGATAAATGTAAAATCAAAAATTTCATATCTCTGCAATGAACCAGCTGAGTCGTCATCAAATATTCCACTTTAATTAATAATTAATGACGGATATTCCTAGGACGTAATAAGGAAAGAAGAGTAAAAGTAAGGACTGTTCTTTCCAAAAGTGGCAACTTTCGTTGACTATCAGCAGTTTTTTTTTACTGTTTGGCTTATTGGTCACAAATGTACATACTTTAAGATAAAAAAACGCGAGCGTCTCACTTTAGATGTTGCCTAGTTTAAAAAAATACTTACAGTAAACCCCTGCTGAGCCTGACTTTGGCCTTGCGATTGAGATTGCCCCAAAGTCTGATTCGCATTGCCCCCAATATAACTCAGCGGCAACTCAAGTCCAGTCTGACTGAAGTCAAAACCCATCGGGAGGGTCTGAGTCTGGGGGACTCCGCCGTGTTTTTGCTGGGTCGCTGCCCTCATGGCTGCTATATGGGTGGGACTGGTAGGCAGAGATGGGCGAGTCTTTGCCGGGGATGGCGAACCATTATAACTGTGAATATAAAATGAACATATTACATTTGAATATAAATGAACATATTACTCTTTAATTCGCGTGCGTTGGAAAAATATTTGTCAATTAATTATGTCCACACATACCAACGAATTGTTATTTCGCTTAATACATGTAATTATTTTTTATTACGCATGCATCATAATCAACGATCACCGCACGCTGCAGCGTGCTCAAAATGACGTTTATGATGCGCCTACTTTTTTTAAAGGTTGCTATAGAGACATTTGATCATGTCAAATGTGACAGATTAATATATTCGTCAATATATCCCTTAAGTTGAATATTTAAAACATTTTTGAGATTATGATGCATTCGTAATAAAAAATAGCGTATGATATACGTGTATAAGAGGCCTTTAAAGCCCTTGCGACTTGCAAAACACTCCGCTGCGCGTCGTGTTTTGAAATATGTCGCGCGTGCTTTAAAGGCCCTCTTATACACTTATATCATAATATACTATTAACAAATATATCTCCCGACATTTATTTTCCTCGTAGAGAAACGTTTCTTTTGATAAACTCAAGCTTCAAATCATTTGAACCAATAACATCAGATAAATCCACTCCACCTAATGATGTCACGGTAGCACTGTGTTAATTTTCCTCCTCAGTTGCCAAGAAATCGATAAAACAAAAGATATTGTAACACAGTTTTGCCCGAGAATAACAACCGCAGAGAAGGGACAACATAAATCCCGCCCAAAAATTTGGAGTGGGAGGTAAACCGGCCAACTGTCATCTCCACGTGCTTGTCAGTTTGTTTAGTCCCAGATTTGTTTAGTACAGTGGATGACGACAAAAATTTTGCGTGAACGCCAGTTTCCTTTGATTTGTTTGTGTCTTAATTATTATTGACGTGACTTCTTTAGCGAGGGTAGTCAGAAAAAATGAAACGCTTATCAAAATGAAACGCCTATCAAAGTGAAACGCCCCTTTAATTAAACATGTTCCAATATAGCTAGAGGGCTGAAATTTTCAGCACATGTAGCCGGGGTAAAATGGGATCCTGGACGAAAACTGTACGAAAAAAGTTAAATAATTAATTTCCGAAGAACGAGAAGGGTTACGGGGTCAAAATTTTTACGGTAGGTGGCGCCTCATGAACATATGAGGGGACCGGGGCTCTAATTTAAGGGGAATTGTAAGTAATAGAGGTTTTTTTGGCGATATCTCTGCAACGGAGCCTCGAACCGAAAATCTGACAAGCGACGGCCCCATGGGTCGGGGGGGGGGGGGGGGGAAATTATACCTCGACCTCCCCGGATCCCAAAAATTTTCGAAAAAATTAAAAAAAATATGAAAATAAAAAATTTTTCGGAAAGTTAATACAAGTGTGATAAAACGAAATAAGAAAAAAATAATAATATTCATAAAAAGCTAGGGAAACGCGGTTTTCGGCAAAAAAGCGAAGGAGTTCAGCTACAAGGTCGGAGATGGCGAAAACGGGAAAAAATTCTTTATGGATTTTTTTTTAAATGGGAAAAAACTGAAAAAAAAAAACGTAAAGCAATGTTCGGAAAGTTAATAAAAGTATTATAAAGGAAAGAAGAAAAAAATAAGAAAAAAAACGTAAAAGATTGTTCGGAAAGTTAATAAATTAAAAAACTAAATAAGTAAAAATTAATTAAAATGGAAAAAACTGTTCGGACAGTTAATAAAAGTATTATAAAACGAATTAAAAAAAAACTAATAAGAATAAAAAAAAGAAGCGCGGTTTTCGGCGAAAAAAAAAATGAAAAAAAGCCAAAAAAATTAAAAAAGGGTCGAACCCAGGGGCAAAAATTGAGAAAAAAAGATAAAAACTTAATTCCCAATATCTCTTTCAGAAGTTTCACTTCAGTTGTGTGCTTATAAAGGTGAGGCTCTTTTTTTTTGTCAAATAGGTATGTTTTTCTACTCTTATAGTAAACACTTTCTTACATACAGTTCACTTAATAAGTAAAATAATTCTTACACACATGTATGCGTAAAGAATACGCACAGTCGTACGTTATAATGCATCATGTGCCAATCAAATTAGGTATAAACCGCTCAAATCGCGAGATTTCTCGGCGTCGCGTTACTTGTGCTTTGATTTTTTTGGCAATTTTTATTGTTTGCATTCTTCGGTGACAGCAACATTATTTGAGAGTTGACGTTCAAATCGGTCATAATTATTAGTATTCGTTGATAGTGGTCTTTAGTGGCATGTTAAAAAGAGTCTTAGAAAAGGTATAGTATACTACTTGAACGGAAATTTGCTTATTACAAACTCGTTCGATTACAGCACACGCTCGCTCGTGCAGTAATCTGTTTGTAATAAGCTATACTTACCATTCTCGTTATGTGAACTGTGTTTATCTTCGAAGATTAAATTTGGTTAGTTTGGGTTAGTCGTCCAATCAACTTTCGGTTAGTTTCACTTAGTCTCAACTTATTTTAGTCATTTGAACCGGTTCTGATACTTTATATTCAATTTTGATAGATTTGGTTAGTTTGGGTTAGTCGTCGATTCAACTTTCGGTTAGTTTCACTTAGTCTCAACTTATTTTAGTCATTTGAACCGGTTCCGATACGTTATAATCAATTTTAATAGATTTGGTTAGTTTGGGTAAGTCGTCGATTCAACTTTCGGTTAGTTTCACCTATTCACAACGTATTTAAGTAATTTGAAGCGGTTCCGATACGTTATAATAAATTTTAATAGATTTGGTTAGTTTGGGTTAGTCGTCGAATCAACTTTGGGTTAGTTTCACTTAGTCTCAACTTCTTCTACTTATTTGAGCCGGTTCCGATACGCTATAAACAAATTTAATAGATTTGGTTAGTTTGGGTTAGTCCTCCAATCAACGATACGAAAATTTCGTAACGTGAGAAGCAAACATAAACCATGTCGTGATACGACCTTGGAAATTCACTCTCATGAAACCAAACAAGTATTCACTTCAAAAAGGTTTGAACGCGACATATCAGTAAACTCTGAGTTAAACCGTTAAATCCTAAAAGATAACTACTATTCATAATACATTTCTAATAAAGTAAATAATAAACATGTAATTAATTACATATTTTATCGGTATATAGCATTTCTGTTCCCTTCATTACTTTTCTCTCAGTGTATTAAACCGGTCATTTGTCACATATATGACAAATTGAACTTTGCTCTTCAACTTCAAAGGTGCCGACGGCTTTTGTCGCTTCTCTGCGGTTGTTATTCTCGGGTTTTGGTTTTTAAGGTTCTCTATTCAAAACTAACCTATATTGGATCTCTCACGCAGAGTTTTGAAATTTGGTATGTAGATGTATGACTTTAACCTTCACTTATAAATTTACTAAAAATTAAAAACAGTTTCGAACAAAAAACTAAAATTTCTCAGACTCCTTTCCATGAGGTATTCCAGGAATATAAATTAAAAGAACGCTAAATATCAGAAAAAGAAGTGATGTGTACTATCCCCTTTCTCATTTGGAGTATCTTTTCAGAAAAATGTAAATGGTTACATAATATTATATTAACGAACATATAATTATTTGATGGACGTGATAAAACGCACCTACATTAAATACATCACAATTATAGTTTAGAATATATTGAATAACTAATTACCATGACATAAATTAAAAGAGAATAGAGGGTGATTGTCTATCAGCAAACTTGTCGCAAACGAACAGGTATATTATTTGCTCTATTTCTAGTAATGGCTTTCACGACGAAGCTTCGTTAGACAAATGGCATCCAATGAAGCTTGATGACGTGGGACTCATTACCGGTAGAGCCACTCGAATCTGGATTGTTTAGATTAGTATAGTATAGTATCGCACTAACTTTTCATTAAATAATTTAATTGGACTAGATTTTTTTGTTCTGTTGAAAGCTGATTTTTTCATTTGTTAGGTATTGCGTATCTTAAAAGTTCATTTACATAAAAAGATGCAAGCAAATATGACCTACCCTTGGGGTGACAAAGACATGTTACTTTGCACCGAATGTGGTGGACTCTGGTTTGAATAAGGCGGACTCAGAGTGTTTTGCAACTGTCTCTGTTGCATCATCAGTGCGTCCTGTTGAAAAATATTGAACGCCCCGTAGTTGTCGATGCCGAATTGGAGGGTGCTTTTGACCACGTCTTCGTAGCTTGGTGGTTGCTTATTAGCTAAAAAATATTGAATATTATAATTGTGGTTAAAGTTGTTCCAGGTTTTCTGTTTTAAACGAAGATATTATTAGATTTAGTACGGCAAATTTGAGGTACCATTCGTTACCCCAATTAAAGACCACGAAAAGGTAATGACAATTACTAGATTGTAAGGCCACATTATTAACCTATTGTAGAATTCAGCATCAGTAAACACAGGAAAATGTATCCTTATTACAGTCACCCCAATATCCCATAGTCACTAGATAAGTGATTGAGGTGCCTACGCTATCAATGTTGATCCCCTTATCTTGGAAGTTAAGTTTATCGTTTATAATATATAATCACACCACGAGCGCTCTTCAAAAATTGTCCACAATAACCAATTTCGGAAAAATTTTATACCCTCCTCTTTCCTCGGATTTTTGCCGTCTTTGTATCCCTGTCTGTTATGCATTTATGAAAACATATTTTATGAGATTTGAATTCTGGAAGTCAAATCTGACAGTCCACTGCAGATGGTTGATGGGACTCACTTATTTTTGAAATCCCTTGTTGGCATGAGCTCATTTTACGTGTTAGTATGTTATTATTTTTGTAAGTAACGGAAATTTAATTTTTGGACACTTGAAATTAGAGCAGTGAAAGTAGTAATAGTAATAACATCTTACCCATTAACGATTCTAGACCTTGGGCAGTAAGTCCCATGTTAGAATACAGCGTTGTAGTATCGTAGGGACTGGGCAAATTCGTCATTGGAGATTCCACAGGGCTTAACGAAGATCCAATGGAATCTGCACTTTGAGGTGGTACCTCAGTAATTTGTGTTTGTGCTCCTTGGATCTGAAATAATCAATGTTTGTATAACAATAACCTTTTTGTAATAATGAAACAAATAATACATTACACAGATATATTACGTTCATAGAAAGGTAAAGCTCTATCTTAGCCGTATCTCTAATGAGTGATAATGATAACCACAAAATGCATCAGCATTTTGACTATTGCGGCTTGCTTGATTAGATGACATATTAAGTGTAACTGTAGCCAATATAGTATGAGTAGGATAAAACAGCAGCTCAGTAATATATAATCGCACGAATTGATACCTTATAATTACAACATTAAAACTTATTTTCAAATTTATATGAGTAAAAAACATGTTAGAAAAACGTGGCGAAAAATTTTCATGAACCACTTTCCAAATAATGTCATTAATATAATTATTATTGGTCCAAGAATTCGGTTCTATATCTTTAGAACACCATTTAAATCCATTGTGGTATGGTTGGACTGGTTTACCTAATAATCGCATTGCAGATAGCTGATAATCTGGCCGAACAGAAATACGACTTGAAATTACTAAAAATCGCATCTTACCTTTTTGTTATTATTGTTGTTGTTATTCGACCTTTTAACACTGGCTTTCCGCCGAATACTCCCCCCATTGGGGTTAGAAGCTTCCGCGCCCTCCTGTGGACTTGTCGGACCAGTGTTTTTGCTAGGCCTTTTGGACTTCTGTCTTTTTGGGACGATCACTGTGGGTTGTTGCAACATATGACCTGTAGGTGAAGCTAAAAAAATTATAGTAACATTAATTGCATGCTTCCCTGTAGTTACGTTTTTCATTTATGTATGGTTTTAACTAAGTTAAGAAATGTATTTCAAACCTCGTGAACGATTACTTACGATACTTACTGAGCATCTGATTATTGGCCACCACGTTGACCATTTGAGGACTTCTTGGGACATGCTCGTCCAAAAGCCGAACAATGTCGTGATGTAACCTCTCACAGGCAATATCTCTTGGTAATCTTTCCATATGGTCTGTTATATCTCTGTTGGCATAGGCTTCCAACAGCGCTTTACATGTTTGGTATGAACCTATAATACATATAAACAAAAACATAGAATCCCAAAATATGCTGATCGAAACGTCGTTAAATGACTTACTCTGGAATATAAGTCCAAATTTAAAGCTAAAGCTACATAGTTCGATAATAAGCTAATATATTACAATCATGCGACTTGAGTTGTTAAAATTACAACATTACAACATTAAAACAGAATTTTATAAGTAATAAATTTGTATGTTGTGGACCATGGTGCAATAATCATCACGTTACTAAAGGTATTCCAATCAGCAATATTTCTAGTATTGCGGTTAAATTATAAAACAGGATTGACTCTTCTCTCAAGCTATGCCCTTTTCATGTTTTTTATCTATGCAAATGTGTGCCATACCTACACACGGTTCCCAAACATGGTATACCTATACAGGGTTAGTAAAAAGAACTGGAACGCTTAAATATCTTCAAAATCGTTAAAGCTATATCTACAAAATTCGGCACCTGGGGGTTTCCAGGCGCGCGGAATTGAACCATGATATCGGCACTGTTGTCAGATTTCCCAGTTTTGTGCTACATTGAGTCATTTTGTTATCTTAAATGGAATGCCCCAATTATTTTTACTGCAATAAATTGGGCATATCAACTTTAGTAAGGCCCCAAATTTTCAAAATTTTATCTCTTCTAATTGCTGAGATGTGACAACAACGCATTTTTAGTAAAAAGTACCGGAACGCTTAAATATTTTCAAAATCGCTCAAGCTGCATATACTGCATATACAAAATTCGGTATCTGGGGTTTTCCGGGTATGCGGAATTGAACCACGATATCGGCACTGTTGCCAGATTTACCACTTTTGCGTTACACGGAGTCATTTTGTTATCTTAAATGGAACGCCCCACTTATTTTTATTGCTCAAATTTAGTAAGGCACCAAATTTTCAAAATTTTATCTCTTCTAATTGCTGAGATGTGACAACAACTCATTATTAGTAAAAAGTACCGAAACGCTTAAATATCTTTAAAATCGCTCAAGCTGCATTTACAAAATTCGGTACCTGGGGGTTTCCGGGCAAGCAGAATTGAACCATGATATCGGCACTGTTGCCAGGTTTCCCAGTTTGGCGCTACACGGAGTCATTTTGTTGTCTTAAATGGAACGCCCCATTTGTTTTTGTTGCAATAAATTGGGCGTATCAAATTAGGTAAAACACCAATTTTTCAAAATTGTATCTCTTTTAATTGCTGAGATGTGACAACAACGCATTTTTAGTAAAAAGAACGGGAACTTTAATTAATTTAATTTTTAAATTATTGTGTTAGCCTGTTGGCTTTTAATCTCATTCCTATTTAAGCGTTAGCTATTGTTGTTTCGCCCGTTGGCTTTTAAGCACGCTCCAAGTATCTGTCTCTGGTAGCACTTGGACCAGTTCCAAGTCTGGATAAAGTGTGAGGAGAAGCAACCTAAATATTAAATAAAAAAATTTGGCGCACCCAATTTATTGCAATAAAAACAAAAGGGGCGTTCCATTTAAGTTAACAAAATGACTACGTGTACCGCAAAACTGAGAAATCTGGCAATAGTGTCGATATCATGGTCATGGGAATCTAGGGTGACCACCTCTCTGGTTTTCACCCGAAGTCTCCGGATTTTTGATAGCGGTTCTCCGGTTTCCGGTTTTTCAGATATATCTCCGGTTTTCGTTCGTCGATAATACCATTCCAGTACTATTAGGTAATGGTTTGACCGCCTTAGCAACCTCGCTTTGCACTCGAGTCGCGGGCCGCGGAACTTAAATTAAATATGGTTAACAACGGATAACACAATATATCATTTAAACCTCTAAAAATGAAAGATGGAATATTATCTGGACCAACTGCCTTATTGTTCTTTAATGTTTTATCGCCTCCAAAATATCTCGTTCTTTCACTGAGTTTGAGAGAACGCAAGCAGAATTAACATTTTCTAAATGGAATTGTGCACAAAACTAAACTATATTTTCACCTGCCAGAAATTTGCAGAATATTTATCAAAAGATGCGCAAAAAGATTTACTGAAATGTTGTCGCTCCAATAAAAAATATACTTTCAAATTTAAGTAGATATGTACGAGTGTACAGGGTGATCCCCTATAATGTCGCCCCTCTTTAACTTTTTTCTCAAAAAAATTAAAAGTATGGTTATGTAGGTACTGAAAAATACTTTTTTTCTGCGTATAAAAAATATTGGAAAAATGATCAGTATACAGGGAAAAACAAAAAGTTACTTTTTTTTCAATGGAACACCCTATATATGAATTTATTTTTCGATTCCTCGTAAAATTCTAAGCATATTTTATGTATGATGTTATACCTCTAGAGTTAGCAGTTTCACAGCTATAAACAGTTGAAAATCGGTACTTTTTCTACTTTTCACCTTGGTAGCAAGGAGATCATTAGAGATGGAGTAAAATGAATTTCACATTCCTATCTTAACTTTCCAAGAGCTATCTGATGGTGCTAACTGATGGTACCTACAGAGGTACCAGCTTTGGTACCCATGGTACCGCCTGCCAGTTAGTACCGTCAGATAGCTCTTGAAAAGTTAAGATAGGAATGTGAATTTTATTTTACTCCATCTCTGATGATCTCCTTGCTACCAAGGTGAAAAGTAGCCAAAGTACCGATTTTCAACTGTTTATAGCTGTGAAACTACTAACTTTAGAGGTATAACATCATACATAAAATATGCTTAGAATTTTACAAGGAATCGAAAAATCAATTCACATATAGGGTGTTCCATTGAAAAAAAAATAACTAACTGCATATTGATCATTTTTCCAATATTTTTTATACGCAGAAAAAAAGTATTTTTTAGTACCTACATAACCATGTTTTTATTTTTTTTGGGACACTTAAAATAAAAAAGTTATAGGGGGGCGACATTATAGGGGATCACCCTGTACTTTTGTTTTAATACCTAAAGACTTAGCTTCTTATGTTAGTTTGTTAAGTTTTAGGTATTCCAAAAATATTCGTTCATTGGTTTGAATTTCACTGGGTTTGTTTAAAGCCTCAAGTACCATTCCCTCATCTGCTGATGACCCTATAGCCATGCTGTCATACTGACGAGCCGCTATACGGCGAAACGCGTCTATGGATTGGTCGGCAGGTGAAAAAGAACGGAAGGTACAAACTTTCTAATGCATTCCAAAAATAGGCTATTTTATTAAAGAAAATAAATGATGTTTTTGATTAAAAAAATATTCGTTACTCGTTGCGTTGTTTCGTATAGATATATTTTAATAAAAAAATTCTTGTGAACTATATGTGAAAATGGTGAATGCGCTGGCAAAACCATTTCTCCGGTTTTTATCCGGCTAAAAGGTGGTCACCCTGTGACAGGGAATCCCCCAAATACCGAATTTTGTAAATGCAGCTTAAGAGATTTTGAAGATATTTAAGCGTTCCCGTACTTTTTACTAAAAATGCGTTGTTGTCACATCTCAGCAATTAAAAGAGATACAATTTTGAATATTTGGTCTTTTACTAAATTTGATACGCCCAATTTATTGCAATAAAAACAAATGGGGCGTTCTATTTAAGATAACAAAATGACTCCGTGTAGCACAAAAGTGGTAAATCTGGCAACAGTGCCGATATCATGGTTCAATTCTGCATGCCCGGAAACCCCGAGGCACCGAATTTTGTATATGCAGCTTGAGCGAATTTAAAGATAATTAAGCGTTCCGGTACTTTTTACTAATAATGCGTTGATGTCACATCTCAGCAATTAGAAGAAATAATATTTATAAAATTTAGGGCATTACTAAATTTGATACGCCCAATCTACTGCAATAAAAATAAGTGGGGCGTTCCATTTAAGATAACAAAATGACTCCGTGTAGCACAAAACTGGGAAATCTGGCAACAGTGCCGATATCACGGTTCAATTCCCTACGCCCGGAAACTCCCAGGTAATGAATTTTGTAAATGTAGCTCTAACGATTTGAAGATATTTAAGCGTTCCGGTTCTTTTTACTAACCCTGTATGTAACAAGGCCACCACCTTGTCTGAGCTAAAAATTCATTAATCAAGGAGTTTACAAAAGCTGTATGTGAACGAGATAAAACAAAAAGGCCTGAATATTATTCCTCAATGAAGGTTACTTTCACTTTCAACTTGGAAGATCTAATCTAATTTTCAACAGTAAAAGTAAATACCCTCAACCGGAATCGAGATGGGGAATATACAACGACACAGCAGGGATCTGCCAACCAATTAAACATTTAACCAAAACACACGTGGTCTCATAACGAAGACTGAAGAGTTCTACCGTTAACGCCTAGAGTATATTCTACACATGTATGCAGTCAGAAAATTATGACATTGCGCATTAAGAATAATGAACTATTTTATGATATGAGATGCTATCGAAGGCGGGGGCCCTTGCTAGGGCGGAGGCATTCGATCTGAGGTAATAAATGTTAACAAGATTTACTTTTACATTTGTATAGTAGATAAATTTTACCCGCAAACACTCCAGTGGATGACATTCTAAACAATATTGTTTCGGATAATTATTTTAGATGATTTTTAATTTTGTCTAATTTTCCTAATATTGTAAGTGTCTTATTTTGCATCAGTTTTTAAGATTTTATTACCTTTGCCAACTGAATAGCGTGGGAAATTGTATGGGAAGATTACTGGATTTAGTAACATCAAAACACGTTTCTTTCTGCTGTCATTAGGGGTGAGTTGTGATCAATATCATTCTACTCTTGAATTTTCAGTGAATTACATTATTCAATAAATATACAACCTAGTTTTGCCTATAACTATGTTAGAGACAATTTTGGACCACTGTATAATCTCATTAAATCTGGGGATTGGGGCGACCTATTGGCATGCAGTGAGTCAACCAAGGCATGGAAATATTTTATGAAATACATAGATGCATCTAGACCTAGATCCGCTAGAACTACTGCTGAATTTAGCAGGCAGAAACTCGAAAGAAAAGATTAAAAAGAAAATTATAGCTCTAAAAAATAAATTAACTCTTACTCTAAATGATGAATACATACAAATGAGAAAATATATAAAATGTTGAACAAATAATGATATAATTGCTATATAATATGACTGGAACAAAACTTAAATAATGATCCCACTCAGTTTTTGGGGTTTTATTTATAATAAATCAAATTCAAATGGTATACCTGGGGAGATTGCCTATAAGGGGAATATGATTAGTGGTCAGGTTGAGAACGCGTGTGCTTTGGTGGAACACTTTGTGTCCGTGTATGACTCTGTGACTGGCAGAAAGTCCTGTTGCTATGGGGAGTCGGGGAAAATTAGCTTCTCATCTATGATTAGCAATGTAGAAAGTCTTAAACAGAATGATGATTAAGCGCAATGTTTCATTAAGGGTGCATAGTATTGATGTTTTACAACTGATGTAAAACATATTGTAGGCATAGGTACCTAGTGTGAAAGTATTAGATCATAGTTTTTAAGGTGTGAGTTCGGATCGTAACTGTTATTTGTAATTACTTTTCTGAGGTGTTTGTCAAGTGAGAAATAAATAAAATATGTAAGAGATAAAATCGTTGATTTGTCATTCCATTAGCCTAATTTGATTTTGAAACACTATAATAATAGTATTACTAATCTAAGAAACGGTAACGTCATCAAATTCTCAACACTCAAATATTTATTTTCGATGAGATAACGAGAAAAATCGCGGACAACAATAATTCTGACATAACAATATAAACATATCTTACCTTCTCTGGCTGCCAAAAATAATGGTGTTTCGTCTTTATCATCTTGGGCATCTCTGTTCGCACCCTGAGCGAGAAGAATATTAACAGCTTCTACATTGTTAACAGCAGCAGCCCAATGAAGTGCAGTTTTACCAGAGTTATCGGCAGCATTTATGTCTGCTTCGGCACTTATCAAATCTTGTACCATACCTTCAATGGCTAGTCTGGCTGCTAAAATTAACGGCGTGGTTCCTTCGTGCATCCTCGCATTCAAATTAGTAGCTCTGTTTCTTAGTAGTATCTGAAAGACTCCTAGTGCATCTGCCGCAACGGCTGCGTGGAGAGGAGTTCTTCCTGTATTATCTTGAGCGTTTGCGTCGGCTCCTGCATCCAGTAGCCTCTTGGCAGCATCAGCGCGAGCGTATCTTGCAGCTAAGTGAAGCGAGGTCTCCCCTGTCTTATCCATGGTGGCGTGGAGATCAGCGCCATGCGCTACTAGATCTTGGATCACTGCACCAGATCCATCGTCTTCATCATCCTCACCAGTGTCCATTCCTCCACCTCGTACTGCAGCTACCATGATTGGCGTCATACCACAAGGGCCTCTAGCGTTGATATCATGATTATTTTCACCCTGTGGGGGTGTTAACATGGCACTGGGTCTGATATCAGCAGCCTCCAAGTGGGTTTGAGTCCACCTGGGTTCAGCTTCTTCATATTCGGTAATAGCTGTATGGTCGCTGGCATAACCAGCCTCAACTCTACCTCTTTTAGCTGGAAGAGGATAGCTGGGGTAGCTATCATCGTCCGAGTATTGAGAAACATGGCCATGTTGAGAATCCAGCTCCATCCCGGGTATTGAAGGGTTTTTGCTTAAATTCCTTAGTTCTTGTCCTTCGGGGCCCCGCCTACGCCTCCTAGTGCCCGAGTTAGTTCTTAAAAAGCCTTCTGGGAACCAAGTAATACCTGCAGCTCGCTTTCGTTGGGTTTGAACCACGATAAAGATGACCCCTGCCATGCAAATTACCAATAGTATCCCCAGGACAACGTATTTTCCATTTGTTGGTTGAGTCAAGTCATCATAGTCAGTCGACCCGTTTATCTGATATATAGGGAAACTTTGCGATAGAGAGTGTTTGGAAGCTTTTGCAGCTAAAAATTCCGCCGCTGAACTGGCCGTCTGGAAGCAGTATTCGCCACTATCAGAAAATTCAGTACACTTTCTGTTATCGATTTCCAAATAAACTTTCACCCCAGATTGTGCTGTTTCTGAAAAGGCTATGTTATGTTTTCTTTTATAAAAATCATCGTCTAGTTGTGCTCTGGTATCAGTGTTGCCCATCCAGGAGTAGATCATGTCTTTGCCTAGCTGGTCTTTTTTGACGCGTACCGTGGTTCGGAGTTGGTGAGAGGTGTCGCGTAGGAAGGCTATTAGGTTATTCTTGAAGGCCTGTTGAAAGAAATATACATATTGTGGTATAAGCAGTACTTAGGTATATTTATATAAAAAACAATAGCATTTTATGTTTAACAACAAAAGTCTTCAAAATTAAAAAAAAATCATACCAGTTTGTCCATAAGCACGACCATGCTAATTACTCCTTCAGCAATTTCCGGTGGTCGTTCGCCTTCACAGTCCAAACCATCCCAATTACATTCAGCATTATTACAGCCATAGTCACAATGACCATTAGCATAATGCTTCTGGCAATAAGCGTCATAGATCGGGTTGCAGGGCTGCAATTTCTTTTCACAATCTCTTCCATCAAAAAGGCACTGAGGAGTGTTGCATTCTTCATTACATATGCCGTCGCCGAAATGCTCCCAGCACTTTATGGGCGCTGTACAGTTTGCCCAAGGGTTGATACCTTGAAAAAATATATAGGCAATAGTATTATTATAATAGATATAGAGGGTGTTTCGGGAGGCAAGGGAAATATTTTAAAGACGTGTTTGAGAGGTCAAATTAAGAAGAAAATATCATATAATCATGGGTCCGGAAATGCTTTCTTTCGAAGGTACAGGTTGTCAAAAAAAAATTGGAAACCCAGTTTTTCTTAAAAATCTCGAAAACTATTTAAGGTTTGACATTAAAGAGTCGATTCTAAAGAAAAAAGATCTCTTAAGTTTGGACAGATCGTTTTCTAGTTATAATCAAAATACTGTTTCTCTCCAGGCATTTTATCCCAAAACAGTTTGCATTTTGATTATTTCTCGAAAACGATCTCTCCAACCACGAAAACTCAAGACACATTTTTTCCTTGGAATTGACTCTTCATTCAAAAACAAATACCTATTTTGAAAAAAAAAACAGTGGCGTACCATTTTATAATATTTTTTTGACACCCTGTATCTCGGAAAGAAAGCATTTCCGGATCCATGATTATATGACCTTTTTTTCTTAATTTGACCTCCAGAACACGTCCTTAAAATATTTCCCTTTCCTCCCGAAACACCCTGTATATGCGCGTATCAGTGTTAAATTCATCCAATATTGGAAGCGATCGCAGAAGGATAAGAACTGAATAGACAGAATAATTTTAATGTTTTTTAAATAAAAAAATAACAGCAATGATTTGTATTTCTTAGCTGCTAAAAATTAATGAAGTTGGCTTGAAGATTATTGATATGCAGATCTTCAAAAACGCTCATTTTTACCAGAAAACATTTAATTGTAAAACCTCAACTCATATTAAAAAAGTTTATTACTATTTTTTTGTTAGGATTACATTGATTGTCGGTACTCACCTAGAGAGCAATCGTTTCCATCAAAATCGCAAGCGTAAGTGTTACATTCCTCATCACAATGTCTATTACCTCTCTTCAGGGGACATGTATTGGCAATACACTGTTGCCTCTGCCTTTCCAAATCCTACAAATACAATTAATTATTCATAATTTTTATCAAAAATTTTAAGGTAATATAAAATAATTTACTTAGCCACATAAATTATTGTTTCGATTATTTATTTATTACACAGAGATTAATTTATAGCCTATATCTCTCCTACACTTACACTTACGCGTCCTGCCGGCTGTGAAAAAGGATTATTTTGCTATATAAATATTTTAGTAGAGGGAGATGGTTCGTTCTCCAATCTGGAATGTATTTAAATTTCTAAAGCAAGTAAATAAAATTACTTACTGCTTCATAAAATCTGTTGAAATCTTCCTTTGTCTTTATGACTCTACCCACTCCCCCAGGGGAGTTCCTGTCGTAAATTTCGCAATTTTTCCCCGTATGTTTGGGGGGACAGTAACAGGCATAGTCTCCCAACTTATCCTGACACGTAGCGTCCGGATGTTGGCAAGGGTTACTGTCACACTCGTTCATAGAATCGATTTCGCAATTTATGCCTGTAGTGCCAGGGTTACAGTCGCACACATAACCTAAAACATCATTAAATGACATATATTATTGAATGTTGAGTTTAGTTGGAGGTTGGAGGTCGCTTGGTAACATGTCAACTTTCATCCATAAATAAACAGTTAATACCTTCAGCATCCGATATTCGACATTGACCTCCGTTTTGACAAGGATCTGAATCACAGTCGTATCCACTAAATTCACAGTTTTTGCCATAGTACCCTTCTTGGCAAGTGCACTTATGGCCCGTATGTACCATGGTGCAAACACCACCGTTTTGACACGGCGAGGCGGCACAAAAGTTAACCTAAAACAATTTATATTTTGTAAATATATACAGATATAGACGTTTTACCATGCAGTAATTAAACAAAATATTTACTTTTCGTTCACAGTGTCTTCCCATAAAGCCGGCTTTGCAATTGCAGTGGTAGTCATTCACCAACTGCACGCAGTCTAACGTTCCAGGGTTTGAGCATGGGTTGGAGAGACATTCGTTGATATCTCCCTCGCACCTCGGACCAACGAATCCTGTATATATTTATAAATTTAGTCGATGTTTTGTTTTAAAAAAATGTTTTTAGTATCATTAATTTCATTAAGATTTAAAATAGTCGCTGGCGGGAAAAGAAAATCAAAGAAAATAAATTAGAACTGTGTTAATTATACGCTATTCCACAATAAACATTAATATATATTTTAAACAGTTGATGATATTTCGAAGTGTCGAACAAATATTTAGATTCAGTACCACATAAAACATCCAAGTTGCTAATAATTATTTTTGTTATTTGTTTTGCAACGTAATTGACAAAAAATGGAGAATGTGAAAGTATTTCTAAGCTACAATCACCAGCGACTATACATTTCTACCTAATTAGTTCATATTTTAATGACAATTGTATAATTACTTATATACAAGAGCTGCCTATATTGGGCAACACTATGTAACTATATTACTTATTAGGGTTAAGTTATTCTCCGTCTATCGGATAATAGTGTAAACGGTTATATTCGAGCTATTGCGTATGTTGTGTTTACGCTTAACGTTTAAGTTAGTAAAAACAGGGGGCTCAAAATAAGTCTATTAGTATGAACGCATCCATAGTAACACCATACTCAATAGAGTGCATCCAATCACAAGGTTTCTGTATTTTGTAACGTTATCATTAAACCTTCTACTTAATAAATAATATGGATTGACTTTTAGCTATTGTAGGAACAAAAGCATACAGAAAATATATACATATTTCCATGGTTTCTTACCAGGCGGACATTTACACTCAAATCCTCCCACTTTATCAATGCAGGTGCCGTTGTTATGGCACGAATCCGTGTTGCAATCATCCTGATTTATTTCACAAAGCAAACCCAGTGTTCCAGAAGGGCAAGAGCATTGAAAGTTGTTGATCAAGTCGTGACAGGTGCCTCCATTTTGGCACGGGTTTGGGTAGCAGTCGTCCACGTTGAGTTCACAATTTTGTCCTTGGAATCCTTAAATAAAATTGTGTTTACCATATCTATTGCAATTACTTCTCATTCAACATTTTATTGAATTATTAGCATATAACTATGCTATTCATTCTATATAAAAACGTTTTACAGATTTTGAGCAACCAAAAATTTAAGGGGAAGTCAAGTTATACCTTATATTTTAGATCTGTGGGAAGAACAAAATGAATAGGTAATGCATTTAACGTTCGTACTATGTATTTTCAGAACAGGAAAGACCCTGCATCAATCTGATGAAATTAACAAAAAATAAAACTACCAAACGACGAACGACAACAAAAATAGAAACAATGTAATTCACGAAATCCCTTGCCATTGTGATAAAATGTATATATAAACCAGAGAACACGCTGGAATGCTTCGGTAAGTAGGGTGGGCGTACCATTTATAGCCTAGCCATTGTTCCAGTTATAGCCATTTTCCCGGTTTTTCCCTTGTAACTAAGACGTATACTTTATATTGTGCTGACTTAAGGTTCAAAATCGCTAATCAAACAATCTAACCCAATGTGACATGAGCGCATGGCAAATGTGAGTCTAACCTTAAAATTTACACAGATTTGTTTCACGCCTTGTCGCATTCTTACTAATAATTGTCGTTTTTAATAAGAACTTCAGGTGAGTAGCAACTTTTATAATACATGTTCGGTAATATTGGCGCTATATAATTTGCTATCTGTACATTTATATAATGTTTGTGCTTACTTATATGCATCTATTTAGTGATTTTTGAGCTTGTGTTTTTTTAAATTACAGGTGGCTATAAATAGATCACATAATAAGATATTTCTTCATATATAGCCAATGAGATGTACGAATGTTTTTAGCCATGTGGTCTTTTAGCCATGTGGTCTTTTAGCTTTAATATTTTATTGAAAATGGCGCCCACGAAGAAGAAAAAACAGGACCATAAATCTAGGCAAAGGGATAAAGGTTCTGTTCGTCAATACACAGAAGAAGAACTTGCACGTGCACTTCAAGCAGTCGAACAGGATGGAGTGGCGGTAGCAAAGGCCAGCACTCGTTTTGGGGTGCCTAGAACGACCTTGTGTGATAAATTAAGTGGAAAAACTTCGACAAAAATGGAAAAAGTTGGAAAAAAGTGTTTTCTAATAAATAATAAGCTACTAATAAAAAGAGTAGAAAACACATTATTTGTTTTTAGGTAAGGATATTGAAGCCCGATTTGAACAGTGGATATTGACAAACGCAAGCCATGGATTTCCAGTAAATAAGGAAGGACTAATGTATTCTGTTCAGCAAATAGTGGAGAAGAACCCGATACAAACTCCTTTTAGAAGCAATAGACCAGGAAGGAAATGGTTCGAATCCTTTTGAAACGTCATCCTCGAATAAGTCAAAAACATTCAGAATTAATTCAATCGAAGATACTGAAGTTTTTAGTTACGCAGAAAGAGTCTGGAATATGGACGAAACCGCTGTGTTTTTGTCGCCGAATTGAGCATTGAGTTTAGGAG
>MU181917.1:94702-133726 GCA_016904865.1 Pissodes strobi
AGCTGACTCGCATTCGTTGATGTCCTTTTGGCAGTACGAGCCTGTGTAGCCGTCCTTGCAGTGGCAACGATGCGAGTTGCCGATGGTCTCGCACGTACCATTGTTGCAGAGTAGTTGCCACGGTATACCTTTAAAATTAGAAAATTATTTACATAGTTTAGCAGAATAAGGCTAGCTATATGCGGGAAATGTACGGTCGGGACAAATACGGACAAAGTCGCTTCTTGGAAATCGCCCCGAAAAGTTCGGGAGATATATTGTCGGGCTATGTATTTTTGTGCTAATTACAGTTCAGGATGTTTCAGAGTGGGGCGATATATAGCGAACCGGTCATTTTATGATTCTTTATTGCATTAGCACTGAGTAAAAACCCCGGTAGTTCAGAAGTACCATTAAAAGTTGAGTGTGCATTGTCAAAAAGCCTTTCCATAGTTGGTCGGGATAAACAAATCAATTTCTAATTATCTATTACCATAAAGGTGGGGGTGTCAGTTAGTTAACTGTATAATTAACCACAATCAATATAGTGGACTGTATTAAAATAGAGTGGTGAGGGTTTTACACATAGGATATGAATTGAAACAGGTAGCACTTAGTTATTAAGCACTTTAATAATGCAATTGTTCATTTGCATTTGATATGACAAATATATACTATTCTTAAATTACTATCACGTATTCATTCATTCACTCACATAAAACTAAATATACACCAAGTTACTTATTACTAAATATCTACAAAAGAAAATGTTTTGATTATTTAAATCTGAACTGAATTAAATTAATCGTGTTCTGTCTTTGAAATTTCAACCTTTCATTCACACTAAACATAACTTGAGGTCTTCGTGGATTCTCTACTGTTATCGTACCCAGGGATAGGCCTATTAAACTTCAAACATTTGATTTCTTTTGCTAGTACTGGAATGGATTTATCTACCGCCAATTTCCATCCGCCATTTTACAATCTTCCTTAAGAGAGACGCAACGATTCTGTATTGTCTCAGGATTGCGTTAAAACACTCAAAAGAGTTCTTTGTCGAAGCTTGGATTAAGAGAACAGAGGTATAGCGGATATTGTATAATTATCAACTGAAAAAATGGCCTAAAAGGACTAGACCTTTTGCCCGACGGAGCTACAGCACTTTTTACTGCTATTCGAGTAAATGCTTGAACTGCACTACACAGAGCGGTGACTGGACCGATGTGTTACGTTTGAGTGGTTGTAAGGCACTAAAATACTAACAAAAACTTAAATTTTGAGACAACTAACTAACATCTTGGCTTCAAACAGGGCTGCGACAGGGGCAAATGTTTTTGGCGCCAACTTTATGCGGAGCAGTGACTGCAGCGACGCATCACGTTTGAGTGTTTGTAAGGCACTAAAACCTAAAACTAATTTTTCCTACCGGCAGGCGGCAAACTGAAGTCGGCTGAAAGAGTGGGAAATTCGCGGGATAATACGCGTCGGTGGATGCATTTGAGAAGGTGGAAGCATGTTCTTTCTTTCTTTGACATATTGTTGTTCACACAACACTGACTGAGACAAGGATATATTAAATTGAGAACGATTAAAAACGATTTGTTCGACTGAGTGTAATTTTGCTTTACGAGAATTGTTGCATATGACGGACTCTATTATACCAACAATCCAGGCTCGGACTAAGGAGTAACTGAAATAAAACGCTTTAAATGCACAAATTTCTGTTTACCTGGGGTTAAATAAATATATTCGGAGTTTAATTAGGGCTCATTCATACTACGTACGTGCAGGGTGTTATGACCAAACTATACGGTGAAAAACGAAAGTTATTACACATGTTAGGGTGTTTCCCCAAGAACACTGATTTTTTTTTTTTGATTTTCGAGTTATTTTAGAAGCTTCAAGTTTTCGCGGTGAAAAGAATAAAGTGTGACATTGCAACTCATCGTTTCCTTCATTAGGGCCGTTAATAGAGAATCGAGACTTATTTATCCCTGAACTTTTAAGAACATGCTTCCTAAATAGAGACGATAAGTGAAACTCAATAAATTTTACTTCTTCCTCGATAGAAGGTATATATTATGCGCACTATAAAGAAGTTTTACAATTAATCTTAATTTTTATCCAGATATCTTCAAATATCTGTTAAGCATCACAGAAATGTGCTGCTGCTACTTTGGATAGCAAGAGAAACTAACTTACATATTTTCCTGATCAATCAAACCTACCCTTTCGAGCTCCCGCATCCTGGCAGCTGACCATTTCTACGTCACATACTTTGCCCGTCCATCCGGGTCCGCACGTGCATGAGTACTGATTTTTGACTTGATGACAAGTGGCGTGATTCTCGCAAGGATCTGTGCCGCACCAATCCACGTATTCCCCGCAATCTTTATCGGTGTATCCATAGGGACAGTGACAGGTGTAGTGAGTTGCGTGATCCTGACATGTGGCGCCGTTGCGACAGGGCAAGCTATCACAGAGATTGATGCGGTTCTGGCAGTTGGATCCGGTGTACCTTTGAAAAAAATATATTATTATTTATTATTCTATTCAGTATAAAAATGTAAACCTTTGCTTGTTTTCAATAGAACTCACCCTGGTTTACAGCTGCAGGTATACGAATTGATCCCATCGATACAAGTACCTCCATACATACAGCTGCTCTCAGTACAATCTTCATCGTTGGTTTCGCAATTGATTCCCGAGAACCCGAGAGGACAGGTACAGGTATACGAATCAACATACTGGTTGCAAGTCGCTCCGTTTTTACACGGATTCGATAAGCATTCATCGATATCGATTTCGCATTGCTTGCCCTCAAAGCCGTTAACACATAGACATGTGAATTCACCTATTTCATCAAGACAAGTGCCTCCGTTTTGACAAGGATCTGAAAATATCGTGAGATTTAATATAGGTTATAAACTGTAAAGTTTATATTTAAAAATGTCGAATATTCAAAATAAACGTGCATGTTAATCTCGTAAATGGTAACAGATACGAACTTCGTTAAATTGGCCCAAAGTTGCACAACTATCAATATAATTTTCCAACGTGAAGTACAGAAAACGCATTCTCTCTTGTGAGAACATTTTAAATTCCAACAGTTTTTAATGTTGAAGGAGATATCAACTTACATGATGCGCAGTCATCGGTGTTGATACTACAGTCTTTTCCTTCGTATCCTCTGGCGCACAGACACTGGTACGAGCCGTTCACGTTTCTACAGGTGGCGCCGTTTCTACAGGGTTTAGAAACAACGCATTCATCGACATCTTGTTCGCAGAACCGTCCTGTATATCCCAGGTTGCACGTGCAGGCGAAGTCCATGTAATTCGAGCTGGGAAAGCATTTCGCGTTGTGGCGACATCTGAATTTTCGTATTAATAATTAGTAATCGACGTGAAGGTAATCAAAATTTAAATAACTTCGAACATTTTTTTATCTTAAAAAAGTAGTGTTTGATTAGGTTTTAAGTTATTTATATAAATATATATTACATATATTTTTACAGTTGCCATTTGATTTAAATTAATACGTTTAATGTGAAATACAATTAAAAATAAGTAAATAAAAATATACACTTGAAGTCTTTGAAAAAATGAAATTAAAATACAGAAATCAAAAAATTTACGCATATATCAAATTGACTTAGTTTTTATTATAATATTCAAACTTATTATTATTATTATTATTAAGCAAACAAAAGCTTTCGTAAATAGTTTCTATTGTTAGTTTAGTTTGTTCCAAGTCAATAGGTTTGTTCTAGCATGAAATCTCGGACGGTTTGAAGCCTCCGGAGTTTGCGCATAGCAATAAAAGCGACGCGTATATCGCTATGCGCAAACTCCGGATGTCTTCAAACCGTCCGAAATGTCCTGCTAGAACAAACCTAATATATCTTCCTAGGAAACATTGAAACAACTACCGATACCGATAATGGTCTTTGCACATCAGGCGCTTTTCTTTTGACGATGCTAATATCAAGTCAAAAAACTGAAGCTTATCTAATGACATAAGCTATGACAGAAGTTAGGACAATAGCCGTATTCGATTGAGACTGGAGATCAGTTCAAAGTGAAATGAAACTGAACTGATATTTCAGTTCAGTGAGCCAAGGTCAAATGAAATTATGAAAACAATTAAAAAAAAGCCGATTGACAATTGGCATTTAAATGCCATCTTTTACCTGAACTACTGAACCGATCTAAGTGATCCCGGTCCATTTTCGGTTCACTTACAAGTGAGCTGGATCACTTTTTAGGTAGTGGGGGCAAAGTAATGCTTTTACAATCGAACACGAATCGGTTCAATAAGGTTCAGTTAGATCGATTTGAATCGATCCAAAGTAGTGAATCGAATACGGCTATTATTAAATATTTTAATATTTAATAAAGGTGTAATTGTTACCACTTGCAATAGCAAATTTGAATAAAACACTAGGGTGTACCTACGACTTACTCAACAAAGACGTTCCTTGCAATTAAATGGTACGTAATTTCATTCAAAAACACTTTAAGATCAAATACTTACTTATTTGGTGCGCATGGATCCAATCGGTCCTGACACTGACGACCCGTATAAGGCAGCTCGCACACACACTTGTAGTCATCGACTAAATCTATACATGTACCACTATTTTTACAAGGATTAACTGCGCAGTCATCCACATTTGTTTCGCAGTTTGTTCCAGAATATCCAGGTAAACATTCACACGTGTAGGACGCCAAGTGGTCGTGACAAATGCCGCCATGTTGGCAAGGATTGGAAGCGCACTCATCGATGTTGATTTCACACTGCTTTCCTCCATACCTGCTCAACATTTGTTTTTTAAATTGAATGGCAATTTGAATTTGTGTACCAAATGGTGAATAAAAACTATATAAATGTCAAAAAAGTTGTGATCGGGGTCACGAGCAGGACCCGGATAAAAAATCGATAAAAGGCTTTTGCTTTTTACACTTACCCTGTCAGACAGTGACAGATAAACTGATTAACTCCATCTTCGCAACTGCCACCATGTTTACAGGGGTTGCTTTTACATTCGTCTACGTCACTCAGACACCTTGCGTCGTAGTAACCCCTAGGACATTCGCACCTAAATCCATTTACCAAGTCTATACATACACCTCCGTTTGCACAAGGATTGGATGAACATTCGTCTATGTCATTTTCGCAATGTCGTCCAGTGTAGCCCTGTCTGCATTCACAGGTATAACTGTAAATATACGTACTTAAATAAATAACACAAGTTTTCCAGAACGATAAATAAAATCACACCCAAGTATATAATTGTATTGAAAACTGCAAAAAACATGAACACTAAGACAGGCACAAAAACTACAAATAAAAAAACTAATACAAACAGGAGCGGCATATGACAGGGCAGTTCAATCCGATGCTCGGGGTAACTAATATAGTTGACCATTCTTTTGGATGCGGTGAACATATTTAGCACCGAGGCCCACTTCTCTTTAGATCCGACATTATCTGAGATCAGAATGATAAAGAGTGCTCAAAACAGAATTTTCTTTTTGTTTTGCCTAGTTAATTCTTTGGGAAAATATTTCTTATAGAGAACCAGTGGGTAAAACCATGCGTTGGTCTTCGTTCCTAAAGGGCTAGAGGACCAGATTTACTTTTCGAATCTGAACAACCACAAAGAAAATTGTCTAGAGACGCTTGGAATACGCTCGGTCAAAAAAACCTCTGGTTTCTGGTCATATAGGTGTTCTCCGTTGTAAAGCCGGAGGAAATAAAATTAAATAAAAAACCATCTTTGTGTGCGTCGAACATGCATAGAGTGTAACAAATATTAGCAACTATATAGTCCTAGCCTGAACGAAGATGTCAACACAACTAAGATTGACAGTATGTATCACACCTAGACATGTTCTCAGTATTATTAAGAAAGTATATTGACAGTGCCAACATTCAGAATTTTTGACTGGATGGGATGGGAGCACAACAATTACCTAACTGTATTCGCGGTCATAAAAATGATTTAGTTTTTCTACAAATTTAAAAAATACTTTTACGTTACTCCTTCTTGGCGCTTGTTGAATAGTGCTTGAAATACTTTATTTGAATATAATTATTTTGAATGTGTTTTCGAAACCAATTAAAATCTATATTTGAAGTTTTATGTTGATTGTTGGTACGTCATTTAGCCCCATAAAAAATATCAAGAATGGTCAAAATTGTGGACCACTGAGGTCACATAATTCGACCGCTTTGTCCCTCAACTTAGTAGTAGATTATCACTTCGTGATTAAGTGTTTTTTTTTTAAATAAGGAGATATAAGCAACGTTCAATTCTTTTAAAAACTCTGTATGACATTCTATTCTACCATAGTTGAATAAAATAATATTTGTAAAATATTTGTTATAATGGTGGTTCCTTGAGAAGCTTGACACCGTATGACAATATTTTTAGATCGTGTAGCTTTGAGATTTCATTAAAATTATTTTAAATACAGGTATTGGAAGATTGCGATATATCCAGGGAAACATTAAATAATGTTAGGTACTTAATTGTCAATAAACCAAACAACTAATTAAAGAATGGTATTAAAATGCAATATCCCTAAAAATTACTAGTGTTTGAAATATCACACCTACAGATATAGTACTAAAAATAATTATATAGAAACATAATTTAAATCATCAAACCATGCTGGATTTTTCACGCACGACGTTAAAAACACATTCAATGTAGTGAGTTCTAGGATGACTTACACAAAAAATGGATATCCGCTGGAAGACATGAAAAATTGATATGAAGAGTTATTTATAATCATTAGCAAAGTTTACTAAATAAAATATAAGTTCCCGTACTTTCGAAGCACGCAAAACCGGCTAGACCCCCTCCCCCTCGACCCGCTCGAGGTGTCAGTCTCCGCCGATGCATAAGCATACACAGTTGTTCACAGTATTTGACGGTACAAAGTACAAAGTTTACAGAATACGCAGGTATCTGGGCACGCTTGTGATCTCAATGCATCAAAGTTCCGACAGTGAGTGAGCCAACTTATATTTATTCTGTAAACTTTATCATTAGCATATACCTTATACTTAATAACGTTTGTTTAGGAAAATAGTTTTTTAAATTGAATAACCAGAAGATGGTCTGTCGAAACGTCTGCTGTATATATAACAGTAATATAAGTAAAGTGTTTTAAATTAATCAAATTTTAAGAGTATATATTATATAAAAATACAGTTATTGTAGTAACTACAGAAAACATATAGACCTAATAGCTAGGTGTTGATTTTGGGTTGTAAACACAATCGATATAGCTACATGAACTTACAAGGCGTGGTAGCAAATACTACTATTGGTTCTACCAAAGGTAATAAAAGTATTGACTATTTTTGCTTCTACTATTATCTGATTTTTACGTAATAATGTATCTTCTATTAAAACGTTTACAAACACTTTACAAAGTAAAAAAAAAATCATGATAAAAAATTGTTTAAGAATATCATTATACTATACAAAATTCTTAATACAGTTTTAAGTTCTATTCTGTATCTAAAAGCAATTCTTGTACGTGAAATGGATCTTAAAGATATAGCTTGCTAAGTGAGCAGTCTAGTGCAAAGACATATATTGTTTTTTATTTGTTTTTGGCCTAGTGTCTGCTACCGTCATTGTCAGTTAGATAATTATCTACTTTAGTACTAAAGTAGTAAAGGTTATATTTTATAAATTACAATCGTAAAAAATATATCTTACCTATTAATTCCATCTATACATGTAGCACCATTTCTACAAGGGTTGCTGTAACATTCGTTGATGTTGATTTCGCAGTTATGTCCAGAAGTACCGGCCTTGCATATGCACTGATAACCATTTACGAGATCTTGGCATATTCCCCCGTATTGGCAAGGGTTGGAGTCACATTCGTTTAGCTGATATTGACAGAGTCTGCCTATATATCCTAGAGTACAAAATAGGCGTTTTTTAATTTTTATTTTAAATGTTTTTAAACTATTCGCCGAAAGTTTTTAAGCGTATTTCTAAATTACTGTTAGTTAACATACCTGGATGACACTGGCAAGTAAATGAATTTTCTCCATCTATACATTCACCATGGTGACATGGAGACGATTGACAATCGTTGATGTTCGTTTCACACGAAGGTCCCGTGTAGCCAGGAGGACATTCACAGGTATATCTAGAAAAAAATGAAATAGAGAATAGAGATTATAGAGGCAAGTCATAAATCATTAGTACTGTTACTACCATGGAATACATTATGTTTAATGAAAGCATCTTCTTAGCAAGATTATTTTAAAATTTTTCATTCGTAGGGTATTAATGCGTCTTGAGTCATTAGACCCATTAGGAAATAGGGTTCCATCCTATCTGAGAGGCGATTTATAAACACTAATTTTACAGAAGTATTTCTACTTTTGGTAGGTAATGCGGTTTAACGTCTTGCAGAAATTTTGGTGGTAAATATTTGCTTTTTACGCCACTTGAATCCACAACAGATAGGACTGCTTCGGTCCAGATCCTAGGGTGTAAGCCCGAAATTTATTTACCCCACCAAAGCTGTGTGTAGAGGTGTCCTCTAAAAAGACTTGTAACCTTAAAAAAGATTTATAAAAGTCTCTGATGCGTATGCATCGACGTTCGTTACTCTGCTCCTTAGTGTCGATGAGTTACATGAGAAAAATGTGCCCATGCAATTCAACAAAACTCACACTGTTTCGTATTCATCTTTCCGATATTTTTATCTTGGCGTGACTTATTTCTAATAATACTTTTAGTACATTGGATAGGAGACTAATACAGTAATCATTACAGCATAGCGCGACGAATTGGTTTTTTTTTTGGTATCCGTTACTTACCTCGCTATGGAATCATGACAGGTTCCACCGTTCATACACGGCTGGCTGACGCAGTCGTCTATATTAATTTGACATCTCGAACCAGTGAAGCCACCTGCACATGTACATTTGAAAGAGTTGATGAGGTCTTGACAGACTCCTCCGTTGAGACAGGGTTTGTCCTTGCATTCGTCTATGTCTATTTCACATTGGGTACCGGTAAATCCTGAAAAAAATTATCTTATTAGAATATATTACAAATCATCATATAATATTATTTCTCACGACCATTTATTAAAATGAGAAAAAAGTACAGTTGACGTAGACAGAAAGTGCCTTATATTACACGCATATTGAATAATTTTTCAACACACATGTTAACGGCTCCTGTTAAAAATATCCTTGTTTGGAAACTAGAACTTTTAACACTTGTTATGTAATCTACTATGAAAGTATCAACTATTTATAGTACACAAGAAATATATGATTATATCGAACTCTAGTTCATATTCTCTATAGGTGCCCATATATATGTTTTTAATCATTCTATATGTGACACTGTGATCAAAGATTGGAGAAAAAAGTGACACTAATTGTCGGGATACTAAATTGAGCGTCAATTGAAATTTTAAGGGAGAAGCGTTACTTTAATTATTGTAAAAGCCCTTAACTTTAAAACTGCTTGACTTTTACAATGAAGACACACTCGGAAAGAGTAGTTTATGAACTCTTTCTTGAATGAGTAGGTTGTATGCATAGGAGCAATAAGCAGGGTGAATACAAAAATTCAGGATTTTTTTATTTTAAAATTAGCACTCGTACAATTTACACCTTGAGCCCAGAACCGGTTTTATTAAAAAGTCTGCAACTGAGTGGGAGAAAAAGGTAACATTTTGTCTTCACAACATGAATCCTGCACAACAGTATAGAACATATCTACGACTTTTGCTCGTGACATTCAAATTAAAAAAAAAGGCTGAAAAATAGGAATTAAAAAAAAATTATTATTAAAGCTTTCAAGACAGATATGTGTAGACCATTAGCTCTTTAATTATGTACCAATATAATAGTAATGCTGGATTATTCAAGATTTTTATCTTCGTAGTAGGTATGAAAGCAACGCCAGTCAGTTGCTTGGCGCCTTAATTAAAAATTAATTTTTGAAGACGTATCATATAGCCATAAATAAATTGTTTTGTGAACAGAGAGAATAAATAATCTAAAGAATTCGTTTCTAAAACTCAAATAAAATAAGCGACTAAGCATCTGATTTTTTATTATCATCGGATAATAGAATATCAATCAAGTTTCATTGGATGAGGATTGCTAAAGAGTTTATTAAAATGTTACAAGAGTATGTATTATACTAACTTATACTTGATTTTAGAATGGTGAAGCTCTCGGTGTCATAATCCGGTTCAGAAGCAACAAGCACAAAAAATTATCCCGTGTGATGAAAGGAAATGGATGTCAGTTGAGTTGAAGCCTTAAATTTTAAACTCCTTATGCAAAAGTTAATTTTCCTGTTATTAAAAATATATTTATTACAAATTTGTTAGTTATCGATTCGCATAACGGCATTACTTTGGAATAAAGTAATGCCGTTTGCAGGTCGGTCTATTTTAAATTAGATTTTTTATGTATACTTATAGGTTCTTCTGTAATATTGGACTATGGACTTATTCGTTTGTAAGGCTTTACATGGAATATATACAGGAAGACATTCGAGAACTTTCAATAGACAAGATATCGAAAAACCAATAAATACCATTTCTACAAAAACGCGGGGGACTAAAAATGCGCTATTTGCGGACCACCCTCAGCTATACTTGCAATTACCCTTATCCACTTTAAAATCTTAAATGGCACTACCCTACTTATGACACCTCTCTGGAAAGCTTATCAAGAATGCTTTTCAGTGATGCCAAAATTAATGAGATTTAAATACGAAATGTTAGCATATTTTAAATCATTTAAAGTTAAACGTGCTTGCTGCTGCCATCACTTGTGTCACCATTTTTTTTTCCGAATTTGCTTTGATTCGAAAATAGTGCATTCTATGGAAGAACCAGTAGATGTGATTTTTTGGTGCCCAAGCTATGTGCTATTGAGAACTACTATTATTGAAAAGCATCCTGACAAACGCGGCAGACACGTCTACATAAGAGATTTGGTTTAAAAAACTCAAGAAGGAAAAACGACAACAACCTAGAGTTCTGGATAAAGATAGGCAGATTGAGGTTATTGGTCAAGTTTCTATAAATGCAAAGGTGTCAATGCGTCAAATGTCTAAATTTCACCTTTACAAAATGAAATTTTTGTAAAAACTTGGCGACGATGGTCCAGACAGAAAGTTCAGTTTTGTGAAACCATGAGCGGGAGAATTACGCCAACACCCGAATTTATAAAAAACATTTGCTTCAATAATGAGTCTTCTTTTTTCCTAAATGGTCATCTGAATAAACAGAACTGTCACTACCGGAGTGACGTTAATCCACATATTTTTACAGAGGGGCACACTCAATATCCTCAAAAAGTCAATTTTAGGGCAGGAATACTGGGAGACAATATCATAGGTCCTCTTTTATTGAAGCGAATTTCGCAGATCAAATTTTGCTGAAATGCTCAGCCAAACTACAGAGGCCCCAATTGTTCATGGACTTGAAAACCGAAGAGATTTACAAGGTAATCTAAATTTGAACGAAGATCTTCCAGCAGCACTATGCTGGGGGCGAGGGAGTGACTGGTCGGAAATTATCCAAACCAGTCGAATGACGTAAGAGGTACAATTCAGTGGTCGCCAAGAACACCTGACCCTACCCCCGTTAGAGGATAATAATTGATGCTTGTCGAAGTATTCCAAGACACATTTTTCAGAAGGTTAGGGAGGAATTTGAAAATCAACTATATTTATATTTAGAACAAAATGAAAACCATTTTGATTACTTAATGAAACATCAAAGAAGGCAAAAAACCTATGAATCCTATGAAGTATTTAGAATAGGTCTTAATATTACAGTTTATGATTTTTATGAGATGACGTTTGAAAAACTCAAATTCATTCTTATTTGAAAACTGATAAATGGCTTCAGTAACGAGATATTTCATCTCTCCTCCCAGCTCTAAATCAGCTATACTCTCTAAATTCGCAGATAAAGATGACTATGTTTTAAAACCAAGAATTGACCGAGGTTGGATAGTCCTTTTATTACTTAAATGTCTCGAAAAAGGGAGGAAAAGGCGTAAACCGAAAACCAGGCGTAGAAATATTGACGAGACAGATATAGTCTGTTTGATAATAAATTGAAAGAATCTTTTGCCCATTTAACGCTACAAGAAAATATGGTCGAGTATTTACTAACGATTCAAAATTAAATATTTTGAACTCAATCTCATCGATGATGACAATAGTGGGAGAATGTAAAAGAGTGTACGAACTAAAGAAGTTAAAAAACGAATCGTCTTAGCTCTTTTGGCCCTCTTCAGCAACCAGCACTCACAAATCAGGAATTTCTGCCCGCATATTTAGCTATGCCTGTTGGGCGCTCACTACGTCCCTCTATACTACATTCGAAGAAGAAAATCTCAATCTCCGGACAGAGTATTTCAAACAAGCAATCAAGTAAAGGAATCTTTGGAAATAGTTATTCAAACACGAGTCATTGACTTTTTGCCTTACAAAAAAGACAATCATTACAAAAAGATTATTTTCAATTACTGTCGGCTCCGTAATATGAGGAGACTCGGTCTGCTCGTACCTTAAACTCGCCTGCATATTAATGGGATGTTTTGCATCGTTTTACATCCTATATTAACTAGGTTTTGTGGAGATGCCCTCGGATCGTTCGGTATAACTCTTAATAACGGTGAATACGAAACAATACACTCAACAAATAGTAATACAGCTTGTTGATTTTGACAGTCATCTCGAAGAAGGCGCCACTCATCCCAAGTAAGAATTATTTAAAGCACAAGAACCAGTAATACCATAAAAAGTTGCCATACCTACATACTAAATACAAGTTTAGCAGTCATGATACTCCCTGTTATTGTATCATGTTTAGCAGTCATATCTATAAGTTTTTACATCTAGGGCCACTTACATGTGACTCATTTACCTGACTTGCTACAATTGTATGTTTGTACAGAACAGTAGTCAATAAAGTATCTATCTATCTATCTATCTATCTATCTATCATATCATAGGTGAGAACATGATTGTTCGCAATAACTTACATTTTAAATTCGATTTTTTAATATTAAGGATTACCATTCAGGACCAATTATAAATGTAATTTGACCAAGTCGTATTTGTAGCAATGAAAATATTGACTGGCCGAGCCGAGGTCTGGGCACAACTAAAGGGATAGAAGGTTTTACAATTAAGCGTACAATTACGGTTGTTTTTTGTTATCCATGGTTAGTCCTAATGTTTCAAAATTACGGTACCTATCATTATCTGAAGCATATTTTACAAAGTACTTAATTAGGTATTCAATATTCAATTACTCCTGGAAACTTGAATACCTACCCGTCAGATATATCAGTTATATTTGGATAATTTTAACATTATTTTCGCGGATTCCCAAAAATTAACAAAAATTAATTTTTACGAATTTCATTAAATATGCGGAGTCTCATCATCTTTGTATCACTCTTGTTTTATCCCAGTACTTTCTCCAATATTTCTCTTGTAAAAATACTTCTCGGCTTTAATGAATTAGCGTTTTATTTCTTCTGAAAATTACAGTTCATGGACATCAGTAGGCTTTAAAAATATTTGATGTACATATTCTGTTTTTCGTGTTTGCCTAGGAATGACCCTTGATTTCAAAGAAATTTCTAAGAGCTACTTACGATACATTCTTCAAAATTACAGCAGATTCAAAACATAACCAGAAATTTATGGAAATCCAGAAGGAAACTATATTGTTTTTTGTTTATACGTAATTTCGAAATAACACATTTATAGAACATGTTTTTTTTTTAACAATTGACATCTTAATTTCATGATTATATTACTAAATTTTTACAGTATAAGCAGGCTTCACATATGTACGTTTTATTTTTAAATTGCTGAGCCGAACCGTGCCTTCTCTCAGCAAGTATCTAAAATCTAGAGACTGTTTCCTCTGTTGTGTTGTCCATTTTTTCATTTACAATCCTACCTAAAGCACTTATGACGGTCATTATAGTCATGATCGTTATGCACTTATTGTATTTCGCTGTCGAGTTTTCCGATAGCCTTTTCTCAAGCCTATATCGATGATTGAACGTACCTCCTGTGTCATTTCTTTATTCTTGAAGACAGTTAATTATGGAAATCAGAATAATTAAAGAAAGATTGGCATTACAAATACTCACATTTTGAAGCATGTCTTTGATTTACTTGGTCAGCCGGAAGTAAAGTAGAAGAAGAAAAATGGAAGCTCTTAAAACTATGCCATACAAATGTAATTGTTTAAAGTATTAAATTAAAATGTATAGTTTTTATGTTATTAAGTGCCAACTGCAAATTAATCGGAAACGACAGATCTACTATATGCTGCTTAGAAAGTATTAATACTATATACATGAAGTCCCATTGATTTTGGATATATTTTGATGTTACGCCATTCATCATCATTTATCGACTTTCACCTTTTTTGATCGGCTATTGGGACTTATTAATAAAATTATTATTATATAAATAGTTTAATTAAACCACACGCATCAAATGGATGAATGTTGAGCTCAGTTAAAAATAGTCTATAATGAATAAACCTTATATTCATGAGAAAGGTCAGGGGCAGCAAAAGTCTTTTTCTACCGCTTCAGCCTCAGGCGGCAGTAAAAGCACTTTTGTTGTCGCTGGTTTATCCAATCAAATAACGAGTTTTTAAATCGATAAGGCGACTCTATTATATGAGGAAAATATAAATAACTGAATATTTGAAGCTCTAATCTAACATTTTAACTTTTGAAGACAAAATGGCATGTATTATTGGGAGTAAAAGTGACTTTTTGTGACTCGTCTGTAGTTACCATCGCCACAAAAAATATCACTCATCTTCCTAATAATACAATATTTTATTTTAATGCGATCCTCCTTAAAAATGTCAACATACAAATATTAATTTTTAATCAAGGCGCCAAGCAACTGACTCTCGATACCCAAATACGGTAGGACGAATATCAAAATATTGGACAGGAAGTCCAACATTACTATATTAAGAAATAAATTTTGTCAGCGACTGTTTTATTGCATCTGCTTTCTTTTCTTTTCGATTACTTGGCTGATTTACTTTTTAAATCCCACATAACACTTTTTTGGACCTGTTTTGATGTTGTTATTTAATGCTTATAAGGCAGGATGGAACAAAAATGATTATAATTTATCATTCTTGATTATGGAATTTCAGTAATGATGTCTGATAATTGAATTGAATTGAATAAATGATAAAATTGATAAAATTGCCCATGCTTTTTTTATAATTTATTTTTTTGAATAAATGCAGAAGTTCGTTAATGGTATGCATGGTATTTCAATATGGACGCTTGTGATATTTGAATGAAATTGAAAATGAAAAATATCGGCTGATAGGATATCCATTCATATTATTTAGTTATATACGGTAAATCGCAAAACGCGCCAATGATGGTATTTTAATATTTGAAAAGATGTCAATAATGCTGATACACAATCCAAAAATGATATCTAGCAACCAACACACCAGATCCATATCTTAAATTTAGTTGTATATGTATCAATTAATGTAGGCTACTGATTAGTACGTGACGGGTGAAGGTTTAAGGGTGTATGATTTTGAAGTTAAAGAACTTACAAGATATTTTAAATAATAATAATGACATAGAAGAAGGGCCACGATCGGCTGGAGATTTTGAAGAGTCAGAAAGCGATATATCTGACGCTGAAAGTGTGCATACAAAACACGACACCGATTCTGAACAAGAAATTTCAGATGAAAACGAAGTTTTTGGAGATTAATTACAGGATGACTCGGACAACTTTCTACCTGGTGATGAAACCGATCAAGGTATAGTGCTTCCAATCTAAATTGAAATAGTTGCCAAGGCGTTATCTTTTGTCCACAAGGACAAGGAGACATCCTTTATTGACAATGCGGTAACCTTAGGCAATATGTTTTGTCAATTTCGATTCGAAGCACTATACCATTTTGAGTTTAAACGTTTCTTATTTATTGTCCGCAATAAGATTCGACAGTGTTGATACCTGAGCAGACAGAATATGATCTGGTGATACTGCAGCAGCGATTTTCGAAGTTTTTGCACGTTTTATTAACTATACATGTTCAGAATTTGCAGCAGTTGATGAAATGCTTATGCGGTTCAGGGGAAAATGGAAATTGAGAATGTATATGAAGAGTAAACGCGCGAAATATGGATTAACGATTATGTGTCTTTGTGGCGCCAAACTCATTAATGCGTTTATTTATACTGGCAAGAAAGTTCAAAGAAGAAACCCGAAGAAATTATCCATCTTAACAATAGAAAACACAAATAGAAATATTACGGGAGATAATTGGTTAATATTGAACGCGTTAGTTGACGAGCTTAAGTCGAGGGTTCTTATTTACGTTGGAACTGTGAGAATAAATAAGAGACATTCCTCCACAATTCCTGCCGGACAGAAATCGCTCTGTAAATAGTTCAATTTTTGGATTTGCTGGGGACATAACATTAGTGTCATTCATACCAAAAAAGAAAAACGTGAGCATATTACTTCACCGCACATATTAACTTCAATCAGTGGCGTAGCCAGAGTTAGCTCTTGGGGCCGGGATATTCCTTTTTTTCCGCAGATGATGATGGCTCGCACCGCTGGAAGCTCACCCGAGTGCCACTCCCAGTTTTCGACCAAAAGTCTTTAAAATAGCCAGTCTAATTTGGGATCAAGTGATTTCAGTTCAGTAATCGGTCCAGTTACTGTGAAAACCACCGCGCATGCAGCGCACACCTTATGTTACAGGGGTTGATCTATATATTGTTCATTACTATTCTGGATAATTACATTTAATTAAGATAAAACTTTTAAAAAATGACGTGTATTGTTTTCGTTTTTTAATGGATTAATATTCATTAACCATGGGGGGGGGGGGGCTATATTCCCCATATCCCCCTCCCCCGTGGCTAGCCATTGTCTTCAATGCATCATAGTAATGTCGTTAATGAGGAATCTGAAAAACCTGAAACAAACGAATTCCACAACTCTACAAAACCAGGTGTTTAGATAAAAAATGTGCGATTTATGCGTGCAATATAAGAAGTCGCAACTGGTTTCTAGATGTTTTCTTGTCTTGCTAAATATCTGGACAGTACGCTATATAGAGCTGCGAATATGGAAGGTAAGATGTGCCGAAGAGGATATAACGTAATAGTGGAAAAAGATCTGATAAATAAATCTACAAGAACGGCTTTTTTATCCGATCGGACGAAAAACGACACCTTTCCGATGTGTTTTCTCACCGCAAAAGTCATGATTCCAGTATATTGTATTCGTTGCTTGGCAACATGCAATAACTGTACAAGAATAGAAAATAACTGTCCGGGAATATAACATTCCCGTCCTAGGCCGGGAATGTAACATTTCTGTCATATTCAAACGCCTTGTTTGTCAGATCTGACGTCTATCAAAAGTAACATTTAGCTGTAGTTTCCGTAGCTACGTAATAAACTTCAAGCTCGCTCGATTCAAAACTTGATATTATGTTGAGTTTAAATTTAAAACACCGTTTTTATTTTAGAGTAATATTTGGCTCTATTTTTATAAGTACGTATTCCAATTAATTTCGATCGGATAAAAAATAGTATGTGCAACTCGTAGGAAAAGCACATTCCTGGACTCCTGTGTTGCTGGCCTCGGCTGCGCCTCGTCCAGCAACTAACACAGTCGTCCAGGAATGTTTTGCTTTTCCTCCTAGTTACACAATATACTATTATTGAATGTCTCTAGTGAAATAAATAACATAATAAGAAAAGTACTTGGGATGGCAAAGCAAAATCAACCGAACCCCACTGCTTTGTTACCCCAAAAAACAATGAGATGCTGTCCGTGCCCATGCACGATCAAAGGATAGAAAATATTCTACAAAAGGTTCAAACTGTAGATAGACTACAAGCAACATGCTGAAAAAAGATTTGTCTGTAGCTCCTGCACCACAGCATTAGAAATGAAGAGAAAACGTCATTGTCATGTTTTAATCAACATTCTATTTAGGTTTCTGTTTGTTACAGGTCGTCTGATTGAAGACAAAAAAACGGAAAATAGGTAGTGTTGAGACGATGACATTTTCCGTTTAAGTTTTGGGACCAATTTTGAATTTTGCAGACGCTTGAGAAAATGATATTTTTCGTTGAGATTTTTTTTGTTAATTTAAGAAATATTTAATAACTACTCTGCTAAATATTACCTGGTTCTCCAAAATGTCTTTATGGACTTTTTTCTCCTTATTCCAGTTTTAAATTAGGGTCAACTGACTCCATAATACCAGTTTTGTTAGAAAATAAAGTATATACCAGTTAAGGGTTAAATACCTACATTTTACAACATCTACATGTTCATACTTTCACCTAAAACTTATTTGCTTTGTTCAAAGCTCAAGAATTATTTCATAACTTAATGTTCATATTTGGTTATTCTAATAATATGAACCAAATTCCTGGGATCCTGGGTGCGCCACTGTTGTTAAAACTATATTATATTACTAGAAGTGTGCAACCTTAAAGAACGCTTTGTTCATTCACCCATTTACCAATTATTCCGATAAAAAGTAATGAGGTAAATAATGATTCTAAGGCAATGTTATCGAATAGCTTGCATCTTAAAATTTGTTAACGGTTCCTATAAAGTATGCGACGCGCCATGCACCACAAGAACCTCTCGCTCTTTCACTAGATATACCACGCCTAAGAGACCTCTCTTCGCTGGCGGTTTTAAGGAAATGTGCTCGAGTCATTCGGAACATTCGCAAGCAAAACGGATTACAAAATTTTAATTTTTTAGCTGTAATAATGATGCAGGAACCATTTCGTTCTACATTTGAGTGAATCATTTAGTCTGGTATTTGCTCCTTCACAAAATATCATGTGGACATTAGTCATTACCAAATTTGTATACATACCCTCCCTATACCATATTCATTCAGTCATTTTTCTACCACGCATTGGCAGCAAAAATACATATGTCACATACTCGCACATACTCTAATCTTTCTCATTTAAATGATAGTTAGTTTAAGCCACAAAAGAAATAGAATGATCATATCGCAAAATTCTGACTCTGAAGTTCCAGTCATATTAGAATTTTAGCTGGAAATGCGTAGAACTTAGTACCCAGTAACAACATATCAAAAAACAGCGCTCGTGCATGCTGTACTACCATTTTCCAAGAAGGCGGCCAATTTTCACTTTTTTTGTCCATATTTCATTATCCGTGGAAAGTGTAAAAAACAAAAATTAAAGACCATGGATGGATTTGTCGTTGTTTAGACACGTTGAACATACTCGCTCTTTTACAGCCAGATTGAGACCTAAATAACCAAATGTTTTCAGTAGTGGATCTAGATGTAGCGAGAGTAAAACATCTATATTCTGAGCAACAACAACTACTTTCTTAATATCTGTACCACCTCGCAGAGCTAGTGTAGAGATAATATTTTCACGCATATACCATAAGATGTTCATTTGAAAATAACACGTTAGCCGGTCTTTGGCAACTTGGTATTTGGCTGCTTAGCCTCTGAAAAATATTTAATGCATTTTGAAATTTAAGGGAATGACATTACTTCGTAAAGTACATGGACCAGATTCTAGTTCAGTTCGCTTTGCAAGTTTTCGCTTCTGTTCCTTGATATTTTGCTTTGCAGTGTACTTTTGCTGGCCATTTACGTGAACTGTAATTTGCCTACTTGATGACAGCAGTATATGAATTTCATCATTTCGTTCGTTACTAGCTTCAATTAAAGAGCTTAGTCCTCCCTTTTCTTCGACGATTTGAATTGCATATAGCGCAGTTTGTCTCTTCATTATCTTGTCCTGTTATTCAAATTTCTTGAAAGAAATAAATAATGTTAAATGTAGTTTCTTCAACTTCCAAAAGTCAAACAAAATTCTAGTTTTCTGATTATTAATTTACGTTTTCCAACGGTTAATGGAAGATGGCCAAAAAAGGGAATTTCCTGCATAATTATTTTTAATATAATCGTAGCAGAGCGCTTTCGGCGGCAGTGCTACCTGCAAGTAAGGAAACAACCCTTTATATTGGAAAAGTTTTTTTTTTAATTTAAAAAAATGCATTATAAGCATGTGAGAATAGATCAATCGATTGATCCAACTTGGGTTGAATACTCACTCGTCAGGTTATTATGGGTCTTCCACAGACTGGATAACTCCTCAACTCCCTACCAACCAAAACTGACAAACAGAAGTTACACGATCGTAATTGAAATAAGCATCAAACTAGACGTACACTTTCACCTTCTAGGGGACGAAAACTTCAAGACATTTAAAACACATTCACAAATGATCGTCGACGAGCAATGAACTGAACTGAACCCGCGAAAACAGTAAAATGCTGTCGCCAATGTCAAACCTGTCAACAATGTCCATTACGGAATGGTGGGAGAATAGGCATAGACAGAGATAAATTAATATCTAAAGAGGCATAGGCGTTTCCATAATGGACACTGTTGACAAGTTTGACATTGGCGACGTTTTAGTGTTTTCGCAGGAAAGTTCATTGCTCGTCGACGATCATTTGTGAATGTGTTTTAAATGAAATGTCTTGAAGTTTTCGTCTCCTAGAGGGTGAAAGTGTACGTCTAGTTTGATATTTAATTCAATTATGATCGTACAACTTCTGTGTGTCAGCTTTGGTTTGTATGGAGAGTTCTCCAATTTGTGGAAGACATCAGAAACAATAAGCTGTCGAGTGAGTATTCAACCCAAGTTGCATCAATTTTTTGATCTATTCTCACATGCCTATATTGCATTTCTTTTTTAAATTTAATTTTTTTAAAAACTTTTCTAATAGGGATAACAGGTTGTTCCCTTACTTTCAGGTAGCACTGAGGATGGCCTTTTAGGCCGAAAGCGCTCTGCTACGATTATAATAAAAATAATTATGCACGAAATTCATTTGTTTTATCAGAAACGTGCACACAACCACTCTCCTTAGCTTAAAAAAGGGAATTGGCTGCCATTTTCCAAGATGGCGGCCGTAGCACAATAGGCGAGTATTGATTTTTGATAGGTTGTGACTGGGTGTGATGCAAATTATCCTCTTTTAGGGAATTAATTCCATCCAGGCAGGGAACTTAAGATGACTGGAGTAATATTCACAGTTTAGGTATGAATTATTGCGTATAATTTTGTCGTATGAATTTTAAAGTAAGAATTCACTGGCAATATAGAGTTTAAGTGGAAGTTTATTTAACAAAATTAGAACAGTAAAAGTAATAAACTTCGGACTTTGAACTAAAATTTGACTGTTAGCACATATAGAATTTAATAAAACTTGTATTCAAAGATCCAAATTTAAAAAAAACTATGAACTCAATTAGTAAGTTCGGACGTACAAGTCGGAATTCAATGAAATTTGATAATAATATTGTAACAATTGAATTTCGTCAACACGATGAAATTTTGATATTGAAGCAAAATTTTAATAAATTTAGGACCTAAATTAACAATTTAATGAGACTTTTAGATCGAAGCTAATAATTTTTACTTAAATAAGGATAACAAGATGGGAGTTTACTTATTATAATTTTTACTTTCAAGCCATAATTACTGAAATTTGAATATATAACTTAAAATTAAATCAAATTCGGACTTCGTAGGCTGAATTTATTTTTACGAAGGATTTAACAATGTGCCGTGAAGGTAATGCTATGAAAAAATATAATAATAATATGATAAAGTGAGCGATCGCGATGGATTTTTATAAAACCAGTTAAGTATAGCAAGCGCATAATGCCATGCCCTGTAACACCTACGCTAAATATCTTGGAAACTGATCGAGAAGTGACCGAAATAATATATACTTCAGTCGTTGCACAAAAGTTGCATTATGCATTACAGAGAGGAGGCCAATTAAGTTTCTGTATGGTTGGTTATTTCTAAATAAATATTAAACACCCCATACTTCTATTATTTTTAAACCAGATGAACTTTTAGAAAATATCGTAGAGAGGCAAACATATTATCGTCAGCTATAGTTAGAGGTAATTGTTTGTTGCAGACTCACTCTTTCAGTAGACAAGTGCCAACTCTAAATTTTGTTGCTTCAAAACATCTAATTTACGTGTTTATATTAGGGAATTACTAAAAAACAGCTTAAAAAATATAAAGCTCATCTAATTGTGTATAGAAGAAAAACAATTGATAATCATAAGTAAATGATACGGTATAAAACATTAAAAAGATCAGGATGTTTAAATAGAACATAGGATTGCATTCTTGTAAAGCTTTTTGGGAAAGCTGTATTTGTGCTAATGATAACTGGCAACTGGCCCATTGGAACTGCAAGAACTGAGAAATATCGATTTTGTTAACTAATTTCACAGTTAACTGAAATAAAGGGCGAAATCGTCCTCCCATATCTCGTAAAGTGCGATGGAAACTGAGTTAAAATAGACACATTTTTTCAAACAGACGGTACGTCAAATATGCTGCATGAAATGGAGCGTCGTCGTCGATCTGAAAGTTCCACAATATTTCAGCAAAACAATCAGCATATGAAATTACTATTATTATTACTTTACTCAAAATGAATAAACAGTTTCAGCACACCTGCTCTGTTCTTGTGGGTGTAGAAGGGTCACCAAACCGGTACATTTATTAATGATATCCAATTTGGCCGAAAATTTTAGTGCAGTATCAACCGACTAGGGGCCTAATAACGGTCAGGTGTTCCAATGTTAACCAGAGAATTTCAGATTTGTACGAAGGCTTATTAAAGAAGAGCAAAAATTAAAATTGACCCACTTTGTATTAATAAGGATCGTGTACAGACCTTTCTACACGTGGTATGTGGCCACTCAGATTAATGGTATTACATTTCGTAACTATACGTTATTGTTTCATATATGTTTCCGTTGCTTCTAGAAATCTACACTCTAATTAGTTACCAATTTTGAAAATGAAGAATAGAATAAGAAGCACAATAAAAAAAATTAAGAGGCCAACTAACCGATAAATTATTAAATTGTTCCAATATTTTTAAACTACTAAAATATCTGTATGGTTTTTATCTTTTTATATTTAAAGTTCTTATAGTAGACATAAGTAAAGTAGAACCTCAATTAGCCGAGTCTCGATTAACCGATCTCTGGATTAGCCGAGCCTATTATAGCTCTAATGTATACATTCGGATCAACCGAGTTACCGCAACGTCATAATTGTGGGATTGAAACATTGTGACCTTCCGTTTTCTCTCATGCACAAATACAAACCGCCGCATCAGTAGTTTTAGTTTTAGTGCTCTATTGTTAACATAGTGTTAAATAATCTTTATGTCATTAGAAGTTGAATTAAAAGCCATATAAAGACACGGGCGTGGGGAATTAATAAAAAATGTAGCAAGAAGTTGTGATAGAGTATAGAGTAGTAAGTAACTGTTGCTGACTGGAGGAGAAATCGTGCCAACATTGAGCAGTGGTGTTCAAATAAAGCTACGTCGTCTCGAAATAATTCAATGAAAGATGCCAAATATGAAAAAGCGACTGAGTTTTTTTTTAATTATCTTGTTTACTCAGCAAACATCCAAAGGAATGCTAGTTTCGGGACCTATATTGCAACAAAAAGATTTATTAATTAGCTGAGAGCTTCCCAATATAGACCGTTTTACTGCAACTGGGCATGGTCAGACCGGTGGAAGAAAAGGTATGGTGTTAGAGAGTTAAGGGTGTGTGGTGAAAAACTTAAACAATAAGCAACACCCGAATCAGTTATTCGAAGAAATGGAATACACTCCAGATCAACTTTATAATAGCGATGAAACTGGCCTTAATTATAAAATGCTTCCGTCAAAAACACTTGCATCTCATGAAGAAATTTCTGCATGCCTCTGGAACACGAACGCAGCAATGAGAGGCTAACCGTAATGGCATGTGCAAAGGCATCGGGGAAGCAAGAAATCCCGTTAATGGTTATTGGAAAGTCGGTCCATCCCAGAGTAATAAAAATATTTTATCCAATGTTTTACCTGTTTTTTATATATCAAAAAGTGCATGGATGGATTCCACTCTATTTACAATGTGGTTATATGATAAATTTGTTCCAGCGCTAACCCTATGCTTAAGAAACCATAAGCTTCCAATAAAAGTTATTTTACTGGTAGATAATACCCCATGAAACCCTTACGAACACGAAATTCGTAAAGGTGAAATTATTGTTAAAATTTGTCTCCAAACGTGACAAGTCTGTTACAAACAATCGACCAGAGCGTGTTAGAGAATATTACAAGAATGTACAGGCGTTAGCTACTTAAACATATTTGGAACTCAGAGAAAACGCGAACCAAATAAGTTGTTTAAAGAAAATAACCCCATGAGGCTTTATTTATTTTTTAAGTCAGGCTTGGGATTCCGTGTAGGAATCTACAATTCAAAAATCTTGGTCGAAAATACTTTTATCTGACTATACTAGTGACGATTCAGGAACTGGTAACCGTCTCCTAAGTGAATTATTAAATATAGATAGGTAACCAATTGTTGGATTTAATGCTGCGAAAATGTTACAAGAGAAAATGCTCGTGAGTGACTGATGCAGAATAAGAATACAGCGTAGAAGAAGTAATCGATGCTCGACAGGTGGTTGAAGAAGAACTGAAAGCAGTTTGCCAGAAGAAGATCTTATGTCATACCAAGATGGTTTTGCAGCATTGGAAAAAGCCTTAATGTATGTTAAGCAGCTAGCCAGAAGCTACATCGGCAGACTTGTTGCAGCCAGAAACAGGCAAACTTGGATGAAACAAACTAAAATTAAAGATTTTTTAAAATAATCATACTTGTATGAAATGTCTTTTTAGTTTTCGTTGTTACAATTTTTTTTATTTTTTATTATTTTTTTTTAATAAAATATTGATAAAGAAAGTCTGTAATATATAAGTATAAGTATTTAATAAATCCAGGTTAACGGAGTTTTCGGTTAACTGAGTTAAGTCGCCTGCCCATCAGAGCTTGATAATAATTGAGGTTCTACTGTAATTAAAACAAATGAAAAAAAACATATAAAAAAATATATATATAGGCACTCATCCGGACATCATTCATACATACATAAATTCACACCAACGATTGTACGTACAAATTACCAGCATTATTTTCTAGTTTATCAGTCTTGTGATCTTACAATAATTATTTATTGCGTAGGTCTTGGCTGAATTCCTTAATTCACTTTAAGGCGTTTATTTTGTTTGGTATTATATAATTTAGATGAGACATAATTAATACATTTTAAGTTCCAAGTGTTCTGTTTCTAGGAAAAATGAAGGGTATATTTCTTTTTTTTGGGCAAACAGTGCTAAGCAGAGGGCGAGCTACAGTACATTTATTAATATTCTAGAGAAGTTGCGAAGTTTGCTAGAGTACTTTCTAGTTCTTTTCAAATTATTTTTAGAATTTACTTCATATTACAGTTTGCATGCTACTCCTCCCAACTTTTATCGTAACCTGTTAGATATTTTGTTACTGTTTAATAAGTTAAGGTAATCACAATTTGGTGCAAATAAACTCTTTCTGGTTGTACTTATTTTCGAATGCTTTTAGGTAGGTAAAAAATGTGTCTTATCCATTTTAAATGCTGAGTTCTTAGATATTTTTGCTGTAATGCTAATAGTTTTAGAAAATAGAAAGGCCAATCAGTGTTTGACAAGATTAAAATTATTAAATCTTTGGAACGCGTTTTTCTAGTTTTGAACTGAAAATAAGGACTGTGTCATTAGCGTATACTATTTAAGCAAGCAGTAGGTTAGAAAAAGTATTGGTCCAAAAACATTATGCACTTATATTGTGGTATTATCAACTTTACTTTTATAGGCTGACACAGAATGTCGGTTAGTCTCGAAAATTAGTCTCTATTCGAGACATAATTGATAGAAAGCTCGTACACTCTACTGTCGGAGACTAGTGAACAAATGATGCCATTGATACTTACATTTTGTGTAAAATCAGACTGATTAACTGATAGAAGCACTTCTTGGATAGTTTTGCGAAATTATTAATTAAACACTAGGTCAAGAATATATTTTTTTGCCGATTGGTGTTTAAAACTAATAATATGATTTAATGGCTTAATTATTTTGGAATGTACATATTAATAAGCTTAGACAGAGCTTTAGCGTCGATATGCGTTTTAAAATATCTTTTTCCGTAACTGGCCTGTAAACATTTTGAGAAATATTAATTTATGTTTTTTTTTTCATATTTGATTAAAGGATATATTGAAAAATATTTACCATATCTGAGAGATTCTTATTATTTTCATCTCCAAATTTATGATTTAAGGTTTTCTTGCAACTTTTTGATTTATTGAATCTGCTATTTTTTATTAATTGGAGTTAGATATAAATTGTGTTTCAGGATGGAGTTTACAAGAGGTCCAGGATACAAGATTTTGCTTGTAAAAAAATGAGGTTCACGTTGTGGAAAACTTACTGTTGTATACAAAGAACCAAAAAACACAAAGGCGCATGGATGAAGACAAGCTGTTCTTTCACTCACAAAGCAAAAACATTTAGACGTGATAAAATGAAATGGATCCAGTGCATGTTTAAAAAGCTAACGTCATTACAAATATAAAATTTTTAATTTAATATACGTTACCCATCTACCGAACTGACATTCAATCCTTATCAATTAGCATAGGTATGGAGGTGTCTAATACTACTCGTATACTCCAATAGAATTGCGAGAAGTGCGAAAAAATCGGTGGGAAATTTGTAACTCCAAAAAGCAAAACCAGACAAATAAAATGATGAAAATAGCAATATTTTTGTTATGTACTATTTTATTTGATCATACCGTATACCTACAAGTATTATGGCTTCGACGGAAAAGCAAAAATGTATCGATATTCACGACTACTTTCACAACAGTTCAAGTCACCAAATATTTTATTTATGATCTGAACAAAACCGTTTAATGGTTAACTTAATTAAAAAGATCGATCTTACGATGTTACTCTCATTACTTTTTATAAACAGGTTGCAACCATTTAAGTATATTAAAGCATATCTTTCGTATTTCCTGTGAATGTGGACCACAGCGTTTTTTAATTTGATTAATTACGTTTTGAACTCTTAGTTGGAAGCTTTTATTTATTTTAGTAAACAATGAATTTTTGTATTATGTCTGTTGAAAATCATGTTCAATAGATTTCTTAAAAAATAAGAATAAACAATAGCTATGATTATTGGTTTGCAAAAATTGTAACGGTTTGTTTTTAATGACCAACCTTTAAAAGGCAGAAGTAAACTGAAAATACTGCAATATACATTTGCCATAATGTTTTATGAATTACTCATCAGTTATTGGCCAAAGAAGATCGAGAAAATCAAATTCACCGTCATATTATGAGGTATGTCATGAAGAGACAATAAAGAAAATGTTTGGTGAAAACGGGCCAGTTCCAGTAAGGTATAGTGATCGTTTACTATACGAATTAAAGGTCCTGATATGAATTTCCTTTAAGAAGATCGAACGTAGTCTCCATAGATGGGTTATTATGACACTCTAAATTCCGGCAGTCAGAATTACTGCGTTGTTTATTTAATAGAAGGGGAGGGATTTTGATACAGCTATGTCCACTAGGAGTGTCAATGTCAATCCGAGAGAAAACGGTCTGAAATTGCCACAATTAAAGCATTTAGTCATCAAAATAATTATTTTAAAATATCAAATATTTATATTTTTTGAGATATCGTTCACGTATTTTAATAAAAAATAATTTAGAGTAAAAGTTGGCCATGAGGTAAAGCAGCAATATATTCTCTAGTACGATACTGCCATTTTTTTATACGATGATAAGTGTTTCTAACGTTTTTTTTAATGCGAGACTGAAATTTACTGTCAACTGGCAAAATAACGAACTTTTGCTAATTAGGTAGCGTTATGATTACTTATTATAGGTAATGAAATCTTTTTTTTTAAATCAAGTTAGAACCAATTAATAAACTATATAGGTACAGTGGAGTGAAAAAACCAACATTCTACATTTTCGCAACAAAGAAGTTAGTTTGGTTTAGTTTCTAGTTCATTGGGACATTTCGTCCAAAATAAATTTTGCCTGAGATGTAATAAGTATCACCCAATATGCTTGACTTTTTTTTCGTCCTGGGATTTAGTGACCTAAATCGCGAAATTCCGGGATTAAAATTATCTTCCAGAATAGATAACGCCCAAGTGAGGGACAAAATATTTAATAATTAGTAACAACAATAAGCAATAAAAATGATGATCTGCAAATTTATTTAATTAAATTAATCCCAAGTGTATATGAAATATCAGAACAAAAACTAAGCTTTTTTTAGAGAAACATATTGATCGAGAATTCCAGACTAGACCACTGATTCAGAAATCAGTAATAAAAGATGGAATATAATTGTTGATAATAAAAGACGAGTGTTGTGCTACCAATGCAATGTTAAATGCAAAGACATAACTAGAGAAAAGGCGAGGCGCCGATTTGAAAAGTTTCAAAGGCAGTTAAAAAGCTCATCTCTGCGTATGGATATTGTTTTTTATTCCACGGGCCGTAGACGTTCGATAATAAAGTAAGTTTATTGTTTCTAGAGCTTTTTAAGATGATAATTATCGTTATTATTTAGCAATTTGCTGTTACTCTTCGACGCATTTCGAAACATATTGCATTTTATTATACAACAAGTTCATAGCATCAGTTTCGACCCCAGAAAATCATATTTGTTACGCGCATATTGGCAAGTCATATACATTAATTTACTAGGGAACTATAATTTATTTATGTATTGATTTATTTTTACACCTTGTAATACAATTAAGGATGTAGATAAAGTGAAGGAGCATTGGAGCATAGATATTGCCCTACAAAAATGTGTTTCAGTTTCTTTGTTAAAATGAAAAAAGGAAATCGGTACAAATATCCCATGCTTAAATAGGATGTGCTAACCCTATAGCTAAGATGTCTGTCTACGTCATTGAATGAATAATCGATACAAAATAGGTAGTTATTCACGGATTGACCTTTCGAAAAAATAAAAATTTTATTAACTTGGATCAGTTTGAACTAAAATTCTTAGAGCAAAATAAAAATCGTATTAGTTCTATTTTTTTTCTTACTATGTTATTTATACCCATTGAATCCACAAAGACTTATGAAAAAAACAATATTTTTCTATGCTTTATTTTAGAAAAATAACTATTTTTGGGTGAGTGAAATTTTCATTATCGGAAGTTAAAAATTGTTTGGGTAGTAAATTATGATACATATTATTCATGTATATTCAAACCAATAATTAAAATACAATATTTTTATACCTGTACATTTCTAATTTATTTCATTTTATTTTTGTAGATTTATCCCCATTTAATTTGTTCCCATTGCTTCTTTACAATATTTTGGTAATCCATAATTTATTTGCATTACATATTATATAAAATAATTGATAATATAATAATAATATATGAAATAATATAATTGTTTATATTATAAAGATTTAGGTGAAAATGTAAATTTACTATTTTACTAAATATTAATTTTTCGAAACAAGAATTTAATTTTAATTTATTGCCAAATTTAATACGCACGTACTCAAAGTGTTACTGGAAATCTGAACTCTCGATTAAAATATTATACCAACCATTCATTACAATATATTTGACTTTACAATAATAATTAACCTAACTTGCTAATTGAATTAGCTTTGTCGTGTATAACTTAAATGTGTAGTTAAGAATGTCTTCAAAATCAGAACACTTGAGTAACTTGACTAAAATGAATTATTTTAAAATATTTTGTCTGTTTCATCTGTTTCCTTTTTAATGCGTTTTCTCCTGGCAGTGTGTTCTTCGGTTTGTATTTTTTTTTAAATTTCTTTTAAACGTTTATTTCCTAGCTTTGCCAACTATTGGCTAATTGTTTAGTGATATTAACTGAAGTAACTTCCTAAATAAATGTGACCCTATATAATGCTTGGAAAATTAAGCTAAAATTTAAACCAGGCTTAAAGCCTCTCTGCAACCAATAGTGTGGGTTAGTTTGACTTATTTAAATGGGCTAGCTCCAAGTAGGAAACATGAAAAAAACAACTGACTGGAAGGACCAGAAATATTTTACAAGTGATCATAATTACTGCTTTTATTATGAGCGTGCAGATAATAATATGTAGGAAGTATAAAGCTAATCAATTATCAATTATACAGATAAATTATGGAAAAAAGTAGAAATGAATTAGAATTTAAACAGATGCGAAACTAATACATAGTGAAGGAAGGACTTTAGAATAAAGAGCTTATTTCACGCTATCCCGTACGTATGCTAATTAAAATCATGTTATTTTCGACGGAAACGCCGATAAAATCGATTAAATATACTTTGTTTTATGATGTTGTATGTCTGTGTACTTTTAATATATTATTATGAAATTGTTGAATAGTTTGGGTTAGTTGGTTGAATATTAAGCTTTAAGCAATCTATGGACGGTAGATACAGGATTTTAACTGCTATCCTGATACATAAATAATGTCTAAATTTCGAGCAATATTTTTTTAAATTTAACCAAAATTTGTGATGAAAAAAATCATTAGCATTAGTACCTTAACATCTTGTTTTAAAAATCAGTATTCTGGACAAAGTTTGATCACCTGTCAAAATGAATATCAATAATGTTATAGGTTTTAAAAACGTATGAAATTAAGGGTTATGATCATTCATCTAGTGATTTTTTGTTGTGTTTTATTATTGTCTTCTTGTAAAAATATATTTCCTTAATAATATTGACATACCAAAAAGCATTAAAGGCTATCATTTGAATTTGGCTTATTGTTATCATTTTTATTATTATTATTATTATTATTATTATTATTATTATTATTATTATTTAAACATGTTTTCAGTTAAAAACACTATATGAAAGTGTGAATCTAAAAGGGGAATATACACTAGGGGTGATTACTCTCAGAGACCGAAGCTTAAAATAAGATTCAAAAATATTTAACTGGCTTGACAGTTTCCTTAAGAACCGATCTCTGCACGTTGCAGTTGATGGACATATCTCAGACACATGCACCATCAACGCGGGCGTGCCACAGGGCGCAATACTTTCACCAACTCTGTTCCTCAGCTATATTAATGACCTGCTGATCGAAACGAATAATCATGTTTACAGTTTTGCAGATGACAGTCTCCCACTTTAGTTCAGAAAAATCCTTACCAGCGACTGAGACTCATCACCGCAGACAGGAGCAGACTACAGCAATTAATCAAGACCTGGAGAAAGTTCAAACTTGGGGCGACTGAAATTTGGTCCAGTTTAATACAGCAAAGACCCAAGCAGCAACGTTTACCAAGAGGGCCAATACAGCGGGCCCTGACATCATTATGGCAGGATCGACCATTCCTCCATCCTCGTCAGTCGGACTGCTGGGTGTCTCGGTCAACAGCAATATGTCCTGGCATGACCACGTTGCTAACATCGCAAAATCAGCCTCCCAGAAGCTTGGTGCGCTATTTCGCAACAAAAAAAACTCTATACACCTCAGCAGTTGCTCTTGCTCTACAAAGCGCAAATAAGACCGTGCCTAGAATATTGCTCACATATCTGGGGTGCCGCAACAAAGCACACCCCAGAGCTGTTGGATTCCATTCAGAGGAGAGCTGTGCGTCTCGTCGACGACCCGAAGAGGACCCAGAATCTGAATAGTTTGGAACACCGCAGACATGTGGCCGAGATGTTTTACAGATACTTTCACGGCAGATGTTCCCAAGATTTGGTCCGTCTCATCCTGCCCCTTTCAGACAGTCACGACAGACGGCAAGAGCGCACCAGTTCGTCGTACAACTGGAAACACCTAGAACATCGCTTTACAAGAACTCCTTTGTCTGGCGCACTGCATCACTGTGGAACTCACTTCCAGGACATCTGTTTCCTACTAATTAGAACCTGCGACTATTCAAGAACCGTGTCAATCAATATCTTCGCCTACACACTGCTCGTTGAGCGCCATAGGATCTCCCTTTAGTGTGTGTGCCACTGCCATAAAAAAAGCTTCGAATGTCGCCCGCGACAGATCCCCACTCCTTGCCTTTACAATGTCGAGTAGCAGCCATCACGACACGATGATGCTGGCGATGACGTCAACCATCTGTCATTGCAACATAATATTCACAAAGAAAATTAAGTGAAGTTGATTCAAACCAACTACACAGACAGTGAACTGGCGACACTGTGGAGAGGGTTAGGGGTTCTGACGTCACTTACCTCCTATTGGCCAGAGAGAGTGTCGCTGGCGGCAGTCGAAGCTCTGAGAACTAGGCTTAATTCGACAAATAAAATTGCGCAAGAAGTGGGTTAGTCACAAACTAAAGTCTGGACTATAGCCGCAAATTTCATCCGACAAAATGATGCCTGGGACAGATGAATGAAATTTTGCAATTCGATTTTAGAAAGAGAGTAGTAACAACTTAATTTTGAAAAGAACATTTTTTTTTAATGATGAAGCCACTCTTTGCTTAAATGCAACCGTGAATAGGCAGAATTGCCTATTCTGATACCAGTCCTTGCAATTCTGCTGGGCCAAAGACAGAAGAACTCAAAACAATCCCAAAGATAATATTTGGCGTGGGAATTATAATAACTGAGTGATTGGTTCCCTTTTCGTTGAGGGTAATTTAAATGCAGCAAGGTATTTAGATTTACTACGGCAGGAATTGAAAGTCTTTTTGGACAACCTTGCGCTGGATGAAAGGCAATCATTTTATTTTCAACAAGATGGTGCTCCTCTGAATTTTACTTTGCCGGTGATAGATTACACCTCAGAATTGGAGAGGGAAAAGAGGTCCGATTGAATTGCATCCGAGGTTCCCTGACTTCACCTCGTTAGATAGGTTTATGTGGGGAACACTTAAAATATAAGTTGCATGTTACTAAACCTACTATCAAGGAAGAATTACAAATAAACATACAACGAGAAATAACAACAACATTTTAAAAAATGTACCCAACAACTTGATGAAACTGTTCACTGCTGTCGGTTGCAACGAGAACAACGGCTTGAATATTTGAAGAACAAAAACAAAATTTGTTTTACTTTTTATGCCATTTCTCACTAGATTATTTAAATTTTAATACTTTTTATTTGTTGCTTCGTTAATAAATTTCACATTTTCCTCTGTTCTTTTTAATAGTAAATTAATAATATCAACAGTTGCATGGTTACGCAGACTTTTAGGCAATAAACGTCTTCCAAAATCAAAATTATGTATTCTTCCTCTTTTGACTGCAATGAAACGCTTTATCAGATCTTGCAAAAATGCAAGGTTGACATTTAAAAATATGTAATTTTTAAAGATACTACCCAAATCGACTGTCAAAATAATCCGTCTTATACATTTCTATAAATATATATCCATATTTATAAGACTTAATGAGAGAGTTCACTAAAGGGTTCAACACAATGTTGAAGCAATATGGTTTCATTCAGCAATCACATTTTGAAGCACCAGGTGTTCACACTTGAATAGAGAGTTCGCTCTTTTTAATTTAGGATTACATTACATTCTACTCGCTACTTTCCAATGTGCCCTTATATAAAACCTGCCCAAGTACACTCTGGATGTTTTACCAAATTCAGAAATCTAGCAAAGCCTGTTTTGTTGGCGTTTAAAGCTGCCTACTTGTCGTCGTTAGCGAAAAATATTTGTACGATCAGCCACTTGAATTCTGCAAATTAATCTGAGATTTCATTAAATTCGAAGTATTTCATTCGTTTACCTGATAAACCGAGCGTGAATTAATATGGGCGGAAAAAGTCAAGGGCGTATCATTTTTTTATAATCTCTTAAATACAGTGGCGAAGATTTTTCTATAAGAGTAGTAAGCTTTCTGGCTAGAGGCATTTAGCATTTCTTAGGCTACTTTTACATGGGCAACGTATTTGTGAATTGATTGTTGCAGTCATTTCGCGAAGAAAATTGACAAGTGTAAAACAACAAATTCACGTGAAATCTTACAAGAAGTTCTTTGCGAATTTCTTCACATAAATAGAACATTTCTTATTTTTCGTCAGTTTTACTGCGAATTTAGTACTGTCAATCACAAAATTAAAAATAATGTGAGGTTATAAATAATTATATTTGCATTAAAGAGTAGATATTGTATGTTTTTAAAATTCGACAATGTTTGTATTTAAATATTAATTTGTTCAAGGCGTACAGAAAAACAAATTCATAACATATGACCTGATGAACTGCTAAAAATCCATGAAGTTCTTGTCTCATGTAAAGCAAATGCTAATTCATGAATAATTGCCACGTGTAAAACTCTCCTTACATAAAGGTAAGCAGGGGTTCTGGGTCTTAAACTAGACAAATTCCTTTAAAATACATCTTTTAACGAACACTTTCTCCGATGGCTTTGTAACATATTTAGGAAGTGAGACATAACATTTTCGCGCCTATATGCGTCCAACGCTCTTAAAAAGATTAAATGAAATGGTCTTTTATTTATTAAAAATTTTCTACCTCAACTTATTAAGCTCCAGTGTACTTTCGTTATACCTTTGAATAAATCAATTTACATACCTAATTTTTTTTTTATACATAAAGACCGTCTTTCTCCAAATTCAAGAATTTTAAGTCATCTATAATTTAATAATAGCAGATTTAGGAAAGACTTGTGTCCAAAAGGACCCTCTGATAGCTATTTATGCAACCAGTTACGAAAGATCTTTTTGTGTTGAGAAACATAAAATGGTTTCATCAGAATATTGAGAGACACAAAATAGGTTCATCAGAGTGGCAGTCCAAAAATGACGAGGCATATATACACATATATATTGCTATAATAGTTTTCAGAAGTTTATTTTATTGGATCGTATTATATAAATGAGTTTCAAACAAAGGTATGGCATATACTTACCAGGCATACAAACGCATCTAAATGTTCCAGGATCGTCCAAACAAGACCCATCATTGTGACAGGGATGTGATTCACACTCGTTGACATTGGTTTCACATCTTGGACCGGTGAATCCCTGGGTACAGTTGCAAGCAAAAGAACCTGGAGTATTCACGCAGATTCCATCGTGTTCACACGGAGATCCTGAAAATATTTAACGTGTGATATATTGATTGCACAAATATTATATTAGACAAATACGTTTTTAATTTTTTGGTTATTGTCTGTAATTTCATATCCAAAAAATATTTTGAGTTTAAATTTAATCATCAAAAAGTGCTGCGTACTTAATTTACAATTTCTGATACCGGACTGGTAACTATTTTAACAAGGAAAGATATATTATACAACGAAGGGGAGACTGTGACATAGCTTTTTGGAGTATACTTTTTGCCAAAATCCTAGTTTTAACAGTTCTAACTACAACTGCAACGAATCTTATCCATACGAAATTTTTGAAAATACTTTTGGTCGACACACTTGAACTCATAGTTGAGCAATCACACCTATAGGCGGAGCAATATGGAAAATCGTTAGATTTGAATTTACGTTAAAGTTTTTTTGCGGAATATTAATAATAATAGGGTTCCACACCGTCCAAACAATGAAATTCTCCTCGGCTAGTGAACAGAACTTTCAAGTTGACAGAATTGCAAGTCTTAAAACTCAAAAAAGATTTTTGTTTATTTTAAGCAACTTGTAAGCGAAATGGCCGTTGATGGGAGCATGGTTGGTTTTAAGGGTAGGACAACCCTGAAAAAATACATGCCGATGAAACCAACCAAGCGGGGGTTCAAGGTTTGGGTTCTCGCCTGTTTCTCGGGGTTCATGGTCTCATTTCAGATATATCAAGGAAAAGAGGAAATGTCTGAAAAAATTGTTACGCGAAAGGGTGGGGCTAGAGCTTTCAGAACCGTTTTGCAACAAGGGTTACTGCCTTTACTTTGACAATTTTTTACTACATTTTCTTTGATGAATGTCTTATTGAAAAAATAAATGTTTGCTTGTGGAACGTTATGGACGGATAGAAAATACTATCCAAAAAGAATGCTCAAAGGTGACAACGAACTCAGTCTTGGAGACTTTGATTGACTTTGTACAGTCTGATGAGCTATCTGTCATAAAATGGCAAGAAATCTGTCAAACAAATTAGGAACACTGGAAGATGTCTAGAAGCAATCGCAAAGTATAACCGTAACATTGGTGGAGTGGATCACTTTGATCAGCTTATCTCTACTTATTCCATTTCTTGGAAAATACGTAGGTGGTGGATGGAAGTATTTTTTTATTTGTTAGATGCTGCCTATAAGAGGAACATTCCGCCGTTGTGCTTACTACAGCACCAAAGAGAAGTCAAGATGGTCAGGGCTTTGTCTAGAATGCTTTGCGCCATTCCATGAAAAATAAAATGAAATTCATAATTTCAAAGTAAATGTTATTTTATTATTTGTTTATATAGTATATGTCAAAAAATAAATATGGTCTTTCAAGCTTCTTTTCATGTTTTACTTGCAAAAATTATAAGTGGTCGATTATGTTGATATAAAACTTGTATGTAGTTAGCTATCCTTAAGGCTCATGGCCGAAATATCAACCACTATCCAGAACAATATTTTCAAGCTTCATAAGATTTTTTATCAAAGTAATACTTCACTTATACCTAATTATTAAGGATGTACCTACTTTTCCTTGGTTTTGTGGAAAAAAGGAATGCGCCTTAAAGGGTTAAACAAAATTTTTGACCAATAAATGGATTGAAAGGAACCACGTATTGGATGTCTTGTTTCAATTGATGCGCAGTGTAAATGCTCTTTTTCTCAAAGAAAGGGAATCGGAATTTTTAGTCAACCTTCAACGAGGCGTTTTCGTGGGAAATGTCTCTTCTCTCTTTTGACCCCGTTTACTCGAGTTAATTGACAAATGACAACCGATTGCCAATTGCCAATTACAAATCGACCTAGCTGACCCGAAGGTCGATAATTTCCGACTACCGGACCCGTTTAACAACTCTACTAATGAGTACATTATGTGTTAATTAATTTATTGTCGATAGATATCTTATAGCCACATGCAGTTTTTTTTCTAGGAGGAAATTTTATTTAGTAATTGGCCAATAATAACAATGTAATCAAGCACTATAAAAATACTATTAAATCTGTATACATTGTGATACAAAATAACGGCTCTAAATAATAACAACAACAATAATAATCAATAATATTACAAAATGTTGAAGATTTCTTCCCAAGGAATTAAGGTGCAGTAAACTGCAAGCGGGCGGGTTCAGTACGGCTCGTGGAGAGGGAGGGGAACCTATAGATATCTGAGGCTAAAATCATTACGGAAGATTGATCATTAGGTGATGAAAAAGGAAATATATGAATTCGAGAGGAGGACTAAACAATTGTTAAAAACGCAAGTGAACAGCAAAAACCTTTTTACAGCAAATAACAGTTACGCCTGCTCGGTGCTTGGATATTCCTTTAGCATTGTATCCTGGAATAAAACCGATATTCAAGCGTTACAAAATAAATTATAAATCTTGCGAAGAATGTTGGAAAACCACCACCCTAAAAGGGCTGTAGCAAGGATAACCTTTCGACAGGATGAAAGAAGAGGACTAACGGACGTTGTCAAACTGCAGGATCATCAGATCAGTAATTTGAGAAGTTACTTTTTAACGAAAGCTCAAGAGTCGGAATTGCGTAGATTGCACTGATCACTCGAAGCAGGGGATTCTGTGCTGTGCCAGTGCGAACAGTTACAGAAATGGCGAGAAAAGCAGCGTCATGGGAGACATACGAATGAGGTTATGCAGGAATATGGCCACAGTTCTATTGGCTTGCCTCAGGAATATTGCTCCCCGAAACGAAAAACTTGTTATTGGCAATTCAAGAATCAGGTGGTTCTAATAAAAAAAAAACTACCTGAAATAAGTGGTCCTAGATTCCCAAATAGAGAAAGCGCGAGAAGGAAGTCCATACAAACAACACGTTACTGCAGGATGTTAGCTTTTCTCTGCAATGGAATATAAATATAGGAATGATAATGTGGCCAAGATTATTCATCAGGATCTAGCCAGCATTCTGGCGCTTCTCACAAAAATAACCTCAAATAGTTCTGGAAAACTCTGACTGCCGACTCTTAACTGACCAGACGGTAATGCATAATAGACCAGATATTACCCTCGTAAATAAATATTCCAAGGATGCAACCTTTGTGGAAGCGTCAGTACCTAATACCCAAAATCTGTTCGAAAAGAACGCTGAGAAGCTTTTCAAGTAACAAGAGCTGGAGTGCAGAATTTAGAGGCAGTGGCAGTTGAATTACGCTAAAACAGTGCCAATAGTAATTTCATCAATTGGTGTTGTGCCGCAAAACCTGCAAAGAAATAAAACCTCTACAAGTCCATTCAAAAAGCTGTTATGCGTTTGACCGCCAGAATTGTTCGGAAGATCATCGGAAACCGCCAAGATCGGAAACACCAGAAGTGTCATCCCAAAGGACCCCACAACATGGAAGGAGTTCCAGCAGAGCTTAAGCCTTCTGATGCTTAACGCATTTGGGATTAAGTGAATTTTCCCAACCAGAGGATCGGGATAATAATAAATATTTTATATAAACTTAACTTTGGTGCCAATTATTTCTACTTGCGGATAAAAACTGATACATCGGTATTTGTCAGATATAACATTTGATTAAAAAAAGAAACGAAAAAAATTAGTTTTTTGTAGATATTGAGAAATAGTAATATGTGACACAGGACACAGGTATAAAACTGGGAAGGTAATTTTTTATAATGACATTTATTGTAAACCTTACAAAAGCACCCGTTTCTCATTTTTTTTTGGATAAAATGACAAATTCAAGCGGTAACAGAATTCACCTTAAGACATGACTATCTTTAGATGCCATTTTCATTTTTAGGTGAGCAAAAATTGATCCAAAAGTAAAATCAAAGAATATTCTACTACGATAGCATATAATATTCTTTGGTAAAATTCAAGTTCCCACTCAACAAAAAAGAT